>JAVTVY010052020.1:0-27467 GCA_036873755.1 Hanleya hanleyi | reverse complement strand
GCTGTACATTATCCAAGGACTCCATACGGTTGGTCTTTTATGGCTACATACCATAGAACACACATTGGACGACGGCCAGCTACTGAATGTTGGACCTGACACTATTATTTACCTATCCTGTCTATACTACCTACAACCACTGTACATTACCCAAGGACTCCATACGGTTGGTCTTACATGGCTACATACCATAGAACACACATTGGACGACGGCCAGCTACTGAATGTTGGACCTGACACTATTATTTACCTATCCTCCCTATACTAGCTACAATCGCTGTACATTATCCAAGGACTCCATACGGTTGGTCTTACATGGCTACATAACATAGAACACACATTGGACGACGGCCAGCTAGTGAATGTTGGACCTGACACTATTATTTACCTATCCTGTCTATACTACCTACAACCACTGTACATTACCCAAGGACTCCATACGGTTGGTCTTACATGGCTACATACCATAGAACACACATTGGACGACGGCCAGCTACTGAATGTTGGACCTGACACTATTATTTACCTATCCTCCCTATACTAGCTACAACCGCTGTACATTATCCAAGGACTCCATACGGTTGGTCTTACATGGCTACATACCATAGAACACACATTGGACGACGGCCAGCTATTGAATGTTGGACCTGACACTATTATTTACCTATCCTCCCTATACTACCTACAATGGCTGTACATTATCCAATGACCCCATACGGTTGGTATTACATGGATACATACCATAGAACACACATTGGACGCTGGCTAGCTACTGAATGTTGGACCTGACACTATTATTTACTATCCTGTCTATACTACCTACAACCACTGTACATTACCCAGGGAATCCATACGGTTGGTCTTACATGGCTACATACCATAGAACACACATTGGACGACGGCCAGCTACTGAATGTTGGACCTGACACTATTATTTACCTATCCTCCCTATACTAGCTACAACCACTGTACATTATCCAAGGACTCCATACGGTTGGTCTTTCATGGCTACATACCATAGAACACACATTGGACGACGGCCAGCTACTGAATGTTGGACCTGACACTATTATTTACCTATCCTGTCTATACTACCTACAACCGCTGTACATTATCCAAGGACTCCATACGGTTGGTCTTACATGGCTACATACCATAGAACACACATTGGACGACGGCCAGCTACTGAATGTTGGACCTGACGCTATTATTTACCTATCCTGTCTATACTACCTACAACCGCTGTACATTATCCAAGGACTCCATACAGTTGGTGTTACATGGCTACATACCATAGAACACACATTGGGCGACGGCTAGCTACTGAATGTTGGACCTGACACTATTATTTACCTATCCTACCTATATTACCTACAACCGCTGTACATTATCCAATGGCTCCATACAGTTGGTGTTACATGGATACATGCCATAGAACACACATTGGGCGACGGCTAGCTACTGCATGTTGGACCTGACACTATTATTTACCTATACTACCTATACTACCTACAACCGCTGTACATTATCCAAGGACTCCATACGGTTGGTATCACATGGATACATACCATAGAACACATATTGGACGACGGCTAGCCACCGAATGTTGGACCTGACACTATTATTTACCTATCCTACCTATACTACCTACAACCGCTGTACATTATCCAATGGCTCCATACAGTTGGTGTTACATGGATACATACCATAGAACACACATTGGGCGACGGCTAGCTACTGAATGTTGGACCTGGCACTATTATTTACCTATCCTACCTATACTACCTACAACCGCTGTACATTATCCAATGGCTCCATACAGTTGGTGTTACATGGATACATACCATAGAACACACATTGGACGCTGGCTAGCTACTGAATGTTGGACCTGACACTATTATTTACCTATCCTGTCTACACTACCCACAACCAATGTACATTATCCAAGGACTCCATACAGTTGGTGTTACATGGATACATACCATAGAAAACACATTGGACGACGGGTAGCTACTGAATGTTGGACCTGACACTATTATTTACCTATCCTGTCTATACTACCCACAACCGCTGTACATTATCCAAGGACTCCATACAGTTGGTGTTACATGGATACATACCATAGAACACACATTGGGCGACGGCTAGCTACTGCATGTTGGACCTGACACTATTATTTACCTATCCTACCTATACTACCTACAACCGCTGTACATTATCCAAGGACTCCATACGGTTGGTATCACATGGATACATACCATAGAACACACATTGGACGACGGCTAGCTACTGCATGTTGGACCTGACACGATTATTTACCTATACTACCTATACTACCTACAACCGCTGTACATTATCCAAGGACTCCATACGGTTGGTATCACATGGATACATACCATAGAACACACATTGGGCGACGGCTAGCTACTGAATGTTGGACCTGACACTATTATTTACCTATCCTACCTATACTACCTGCAACCGCTGTACATTATCCAATGGCTCCATACAGTTGGTGTTACATGGATACATACCATAGAACACACATTGGACGCAGGCTAGCTACTGAATGTTGGATCTTACACTATTATTTACCTATCCTCCCTATACTACCTACAACCGCTGTACATTATCCAATGACTCCATACAGCTGGTGTTACATGGATACATACCATAGAAAAAACGTTGGACGACGGCTAGATGCTGAACGTTGGACCTGACACTATGATTTAGCTGTCCTCCCTATACAACCTACAACCGCTGTACATTATCCAATGGCTCCATACAGTTGGTGTTACATGGAGACATACCATAGAACACACTTTGGGTGACGGCTAGCTACTGAATGTTGGACCTGGCACTATTATTTACCTATCCTGTCTATACTACCTACAACCGCTGTACATTATCCAATGGCTCCATACAGTTGGTCTTACATGGCTACATACCATAGAACACACATCGGGCGACGGCTAGCTACTGAATGTTGGACCTGACACTATTATTTACCTATCCTCCCAATACTACCTACAACCGCTGTACATAATCCAATGGCTCCATACAGTTGGTGTTACATGGATACATGCCATAGAACACACATTGGGCGACGGCTAGCTACTGAATGTTGGACCTGACACTATTATTTACCTATCCTACCTATACTACCTACAACCGCTGTACATTATCCAATGGCTCCATACAGTTGGTGTTACATGGATACATACCATAGAACACACATTGGGCGACGGCTAGCTACTGAATGTTGGACCTGACACTATTATTTACCTATCCTACCTATACTACCTACAACCGCTGTACATTATCCAATGGCTCCATACAGTTGGTGTTACATGGATACATACCATAGAACACACATTGGACGCTGGCTAGCTACTGAATGTTGGACCTGACACTATTATTTACCTATCCTGTCTACACTACCCACAACCAATGTACATTATCCAAGGACTCCATACAGTTGGTGTTACATGGATACATACCATAGAAAACACATTGGACGACGGGTAGCTACTGAATGTTGGACCTGACACTATTATTTACCTATCCTGTCTATACTACCCACAACCGCTGTACATTATCCAAGGACTCCATACAGTTGGTGTTACATGGATACATACCATAGAACACACATTGGGCGACGGCTAGCTACTGCATGTTGGACCTGACACTATTATTTACCTATCCTACCTATACTACCTACAACCGCTGTACATTATCCAAGGACTCCATACGGTTGGTATCACATGGATACATACCATAGAACACACATTGGACGACGGCTAGCTACTGCATGTTGGACCTGACACGATTATTTACCTATACTACCTATACTACCTACAACCGCTGTACATTATCCAAGGACTCCATACGGTTGGTATCACATGGATACATACCATAGAACACACATTGGGCGACGGCTAGCTACTGAATGTTGGACCTGACACTATTATTTACCTATCCTACCTATACTACCTGCAACCGCTGTACATTATCCAATGGCTCCATACAGTTGGTGTTACATGGATACATACCATAGAACACACATTGGACGCTGGCTAGCTACTGAATGTTGGACCTGACACTATTATTTACCTATCCTCCCTATACTACCTACAACCGCTGTACATTATCCAATGACTCCATACAGCTGGTGTTACATGGATACATACCATAGAAAAAACGTTGGACGACGGCTAGATGCTGAACGTTGGACCTGACACTATGATTTAGCTGTCCTCCCTATACAACCTACAACCGCTGTACATTATCCAATGGCTCCATACAGTTGGTGTTACATGGAGACATACCATAGAACACACTTTGGGTGACGGCTAGCTACTGAATGTTGGACCTGGCACTATTATTTACCTATCCTGTCTATACTACCTACAACCGCTGTACATTATCCAATGGCTCCATACAGTTGGTCTTACATGGCTACATACCATAGAACACACATCGGGCGACGGCTAGCTACTGAATGTTGGACCTGACACTATTATTTACCTATCCTCCCTATACTACCTACAACCGCTGTACATAATCCAATGGCTCCATACAGTTGGTGTTACATGGATACATGCCATAGAACACACATTGGGCGACGGCTAGCTACTGAATGTTGGACCTGACACTATTATTTACCTATCCTACCTATACTACATACAACCGCTGTACATTATCCAATGGCTCCATAGAGTTGGTCTTACATGGCTACATACCATAGAACACACATTGGGCGACGGCTAGCTACTGAATGTTGGACCTGACACTATTATTTACCTATACTACCTATACTACCTACAACCGCTGTACATTATCCAAGGACTCCATACGGTTGGTATCACATGGATACATACCATAGAACACACATTGGACGACGGCTAGCTACTGCATGTTGGACCTGACACTATTATTTACCTATACTACCTATACTACCTACAACCGCTGTACATTATCCAAGGACTCCATACGGTTGGTATCACATGGATACATACCATAGAACACACATTGGGCGACGGCTAGCTACTGAATGTTGGACCTGACACTATTATTTACCTATCCTACCTATACTACCTGCAACCGCTGTACATTATCCAATGGCTCCATACAGTTGGTGTTACATGGATACATACCATAGAACACACATTGGGCGACTGGCTAGCTACTGAATGTTGGACCTGACACTATTATTTACCTATCCTCCCTATACTACCTACAACCGCTGTACATTATCCAATGGCTCCATACAGTTGTAATTACATGGCTACATACCATAGAACACACATTGGGCGACGGCTAGCTACTGAATGTTGGACCTGACACTATTATTTACCTATCCTCCCTATACTACCTACAACCGCTGTACATTATCCAATGGCTCCATACAGTTGGTGTTACATGGCTACATACCATAGAACACACATTGGGCGACGGCTAGCTACTGAATGTTGGACCTGACACTATTATTTACCTATCCTCCCTATACTACCTACAACCGCTGTACATTATCCAATGGCTCCATACAGTTGGAATTACATGGCTACATACCATAGAACACACATTGGGCGACGGCTAGCTACTGAATGTTGGACCTGACACTATTATTTACCTATCCTCCCTATACTACCTACAACCGCTGTACATTATCCAATGACCCCATACAGTTGGTGTTACATGGATACATACCATAGAACACACATTGGGCGACGGCTAGCTACTGAATGTTGGACCTGACACTATTATTTACCTATCCTACCTATACTATCTACAACCGCTGTACATTACCCTATGGCTCATACAGTTGGTTTTGCATGGCTACATACCATAGAACACACATTGGACGACGGCTAGCTACTGAATGTTGGACATGGCACTTTTATTTACCTATCCGCCCTATGCTACCTACAACCGCTGTACATTATCCAATGACTCCATACAGCTGGTGTTACATGGATACATACCATAGAAAAAACGTTGGACGACGGCTAGATGCTGAACGTTGGACCTGACACTATGATTTACCTGTCCTCCCTATACAACCTACAACCGCTGTACATTATCCAATGGCTCCATACAGTTGGTGTTACATGGCTACATACCATAGAACACACTTTGGGTGACGGCTAGCTACTGAATGTTGGACCTGGCACTATTATTTACCTATCCTGTCTATACTACCTACAACCGCTGTACATTATCCAATGGCTCCATACAGTTGGTCTTACATGGCTACATACCATAGAACACACATCGGGCGACGGCTAGCTACTGAATGTTGGACCTGACACTATTATTTACCTATCCTCCCTATACTACCTACAACCGCTGTACATAATCCAATGGCTCCATACAGTTGGTGTTACATGGATACATGCCATAGAACACACATTGGGCGACGGCTAGCTACTGAATGTTGGACCTGACACTATTATTTACCTATCCTACCTATACTACATACAACCGCTGTACATTATCCAATGGCTCCATAGAGTTGGTCTTACATGGCTACATACCATAGAACACACATTGGGCGACGGCTAGCTACTGAATGTTGGACATGACACTTTTATTTACCTATCCTCCCTATACCACCCACAACCGCTGTACATTATCCAATGACTCCATACAGCTGGTCTTACATGGATACATACCATAGAAAACACGTTGGACGATGGCTAGCTACTGAATGTTGGACCTGACACTATGATTTACCTGTCCTCCCTATACTACCTACAACCGCTGTACATTATCCAGTGGCTCCATACAGTTGGTGTTACATGGATACATACCATAGAACACACATTGGGCGACGGCTAGCTAATGAATGTTGGACCTGACACTATTATTTACCTATCCTACCTATACTACCTACAACCGCTGTACATTATGCAAGGACTCCATACGGTTGGTATTACATGGATACATACCATAGAACACACATTGAGCGACGGCTAGCTGCTGAATGTTGGAACTGACACTATTATTTACCTATCCTGATTATACTACCTACAACCGCTGTACATTATCCAAGGACTCCATACGGTTGGTCTTACATGGCTACATACCATAGAACACACATTGGACAAGGGCTAGCTACTGAATGTTGGAACTGACGCTATTATTGACCTATTCTGTCTATACAACCTACAAACGCTGTACATTACCAAATGACTCCATACGGTTGGTGTTACATGGCTACATACCATAGAACACACATTGGGCGACGGCCAGTTACTGAATGTTGGACCTGACACTATTATTTACCTATCCTGTCTATACTACCTACAACCGCTGTACATTATCCAATGGCTCCACACAGCTGGCAGTCTTTTCGATGAGCAGATTAAGGGCGAGTTGTAAATCACTCTCCTGAAATGCTTTGGGGGAGCTGTCGCTCTCCTTGTCAATTGCTCGCCCAAAACACTACTGGGAGAGCTATCGCTCTGCTGGGACGAACTTTTTTTTCAAATTTTCTGTTCAACTATTACTAGTATAATTTAAATGGAATATATTTATCAGTTTTATGTAATTTTCAGTTTTTTAATTAATTTCTAATGTACATGTATGTAAATTATTCTAAATATTTTCAACTTGGTATATACTATTTTTCGTCTGCTTCGCAATGATGGCATTGTTTATTTTAGAATATGCAATTCAATTCAAATCTATTTACCGGGTTCATCTTTCTCGGACCCAGAATGAACAAGAATGGATATTCCATGGACCTTCCCTTCAAGGTGCCTCAAGATATTACTCTTCGTTACGGAATTGGTACTACCCTCTACATAGCTGTCAAATGCTTTTTTGGCCGCCCCGCGGAGATTAGGATGTCCGGAGATCTTGTCTTTATACCGTGCACACAGCTTGCACCAGACGAATGTGACGTACTGCCGACCATCCCTCTCCTCGGTTGTAAAACCGATGTGTTGTTGAACGGCTGTTCCCCAGTTGTTGAAAGTTTTCAACTCCATTTTATTTCCTTTCGGAATGCCTGCCATCGCTAAAGAGACGATACAAGAAATGTTCAACAGGATTATCGCTCGAGCAAAAGACGGAAGCTGCATGTCACGTACGCCGATCTCCAGCAGCTCTCGTCGGTACAAATTGCCCGCCCAGAGAAACACGTGCTCGCTGATTTCCCTGTAACAGATGATGAACCAATGATCGTGCTCGTTGTGTCTTAATAAGCCAATCACGCATCACTTTGCAAAAGGTGTTTGGTCAGGACGTTCGCGTTATGCGCATATCAAAAGTTAGTCAAGTTTATTTCCGCTTTCTGTTTGAGTTTTCTTCGGAGGTTCTCGTTCAAAATTAAAGTTTTACAGGAGGCGATTCTATTGTTTTATGATTCCATTTAGCTGGATTTCGTTACAATTATGGGCGAGTGATAAATCGGTCGCCTGGAGGTCTTTGGGCGTGTGTGGGCGCGAGCGCGAGCGATCGCTCGCCCTTCCTCGCAGAGACTTGCTGGTGTTACATCGATACACACCATAGAACACACATTGGGCGACGGCTAGCTACTGAATGTTGGACCTGGCACTATTATTTACCTATCCTCCCTATACTACCTACAACCGCTGTACATTATCCAATGGCTCCATACAGTTGGTGTTACATGGATACATGCCATAGAACACACATTGGGCGACGGCTAGCTACTGAATGTTGGACCTGACACTATTATTTACCTATCCTACCTATACTACCTACAACCGCTGTACATTATCCAGTGGCTCCATAGAGTTGGTCTTACATGGCTACATACCATAAAATACAAATTGGGAGACGGCTAGCTACTGAATGTTGGACATGGCACTTTTATTTACCTATCCTCCTTATACTACCTACAACCGCTGTACATTATCCAATGACTCCATACAGCTGGTGTTACATGGATACATACCATAGAACACACATTGGGCGACGGCTAGCTAATGAATGTTGGACCTGACTCTATTATTTACCTATCCTACCTATACTACCTACAACCGCTGTACATTATCCAATGGCTCCATACAGCTGGTGTTACATGGATACACACCATAGAACACACATTGGGCGACGGCTTGCTACTGAATGTTGGACCTGACACTAGTATTTACCTATCCTGTCTATACTACCTACAACCGCTGTACATTATCCAGTGGCTCCATAGAGTTGGTCTTACATGGTTACATACCATAAAATACAAATTGGGCGACGGCTAGCTACTGAATGTTGGACATGGCACTTTTATTTACCTATCCTCCTTATACTACCTACAACCGCTGTACATTATCCAATGACTCCATACAGCTGGTGTTACATGGATACATACCATAGAACACACATTGGGCGACGGCTAGCTAATGAATGTTGGACCTGACTCTATTATTTACCTATCCTACCTATACTACCTACAACCGCTGTACATTATCCAATGGCTCCATACAGTTGGCGTTACATGGATACATACCATAGAACACACATTGGGCGACGGCTAGCTACTGAATGTTGGACCTGGCACTATTATTTACCTATCCTCCCTATACTACCTACAACCGCTGTACATTATCCAATGGCTCCATACAGTTGGTCTTACATGGATGCATACCATAGAACACACATTGGACGCTGGCTTGCTACTGAATGTTGGACCTGACACTAGTATTTACCTATCCTGTCTATACTACCTACAACCGCTGTACATTATCCAATGGCTCCATACAGTTGGTGTTACATGGATACATGCCATAGAACACACATTGGGCGACGGCTAGCTACTGAATGTTGGACCTGACACTATTATTTACCTATCCTACCTATACTACCTACAACCGCTGTACATTATCCAGTGGCTCCATAGAGTTGGTCTTACATGGCTACATACCATAAAATACAAATTGGGCGACGGCTAGCTACTGAATGTTGGACATGGCACTTCTATTTACCTATCCTCCCTATACTACCTACAACCGCTGTACATTATCCAATGACTCGATACAGCTGGTGTTACATGGATACATACCATAGAAAACACGTTGGACGATGGCTAGCTACTGAATGTTGGACCTGACAATGTGATTTACCTGTCCTCCCTATACTACCTACAACCGCTGTACATTATCCAATGGCTCCATACAGTTGGTGTTACATGGATACATATCATAGAACACACATTGGGCGACGGCTAGCTACTGAATGTTGGACCTGACTCTATTATTTACCTATCCTACCTATACTACCTACAACCGCTGTACATTATCCAAGGACTCCATACGGTTGGTATTACATGGATACATACCATACAACACACATTGAGCGACGGCTAGCTACTGAATGTTGGACCTGACACTATTATTTGCCTATCCTGATTATACTACCTGCAATGGCTATGCATTATCCAAGGACTCCATACAGTCGGTCTTACATGGCTACATACCATAGAACACACATTGGACGACGGCTAGCTACTGAATGTTGGACCTGACACTATTATTTACCTATCCTCCCTATACTACATACAACCGCTGTACATTATCCAAGGACTCCATACAGTCGGTCTTACATGGCTACATACCATAGAACACACATTGGACGACGGCTAGCTACTGAATGTTGGACCTGACACTATTATTTACCTATCCTGTCTATACTACCTACAACCGCTGTACATTACCCAATGGCTCCATACAGCTGGTGTTACATGGATATATACCATAGAAAACACGTTGGACGATGGCTAGCTACTGAATGTTGGACCTGACAATATGATTTACCTGTCCTCCCTATACTACCTACAACCGCTGTACATTATCCAATGGCTCCATACAGTTGGTGTTACATGGATACATACCATAGAACACACATCGGCCGACGGCTAGCTAATGAATGTGCGACCTGACTCTATTATTTACCTATCCTACCTATACTACATACAACCGCTGTATATGATCCAAGGACTCCATACGGTTGGTATTACCTGGATACATACCATACAACACACATTGAGCGACGGCTAGCTACTGAATGTTGGACATGGCACTTTTATTTACCTAACCTCCTTATACTACCTACAACCGCTGTACATTATCCAATGACTCCATACAGCTGGTGTTACATGGATACATACCATAGAAAACACGTTGGACGATGGCTAGCCACTGAATGTTGGACCTGACAATATGATTTACCTGTCCTCCCTACACTACCTACAACCGCTGTACATTATCCAATGGCTCTATACAGTTGGTGTTACATGGATACATACCATAGAACACACATTGGGCGACGGCTAGCTAATGAATGTTGGACCTGACTCTATTATTTACCTATCCTACCTATACTACCTACAACCGGTGTACATTATCCAAGGACTCCATACGGTTGGTATTACATGGATACATACCATACAATACACATTGAGCGACGGCTAGCTACTGAATGTTGGACATGGCACTTTTATTTACCTATCCTCCTTATACTACCTACAACCGCTGTACATTATCCAATGACTCCATACAGCTGGTGTTACATGGATACATACCATAGAACACACATTGGGCGACGGCTAGCTACTGAATGTTGGACCTGACACTATTATTTACCTATCCTGTCTATACTACCTACAACCGCTGTACATTATCCAAGGACTCCATACGGTTGGTGTTACATGGATACATACCATAGAACACACATTGGGCGACGGCTAGCTACTGAATGTTGGACCTGACACTATTATTTACCTATCCTCCCTATACTACCTACAACCGCTGTACATTATCCAATGGCTCCATACAGTTGGCGTTACATGGCTACAAACCATAGAACACACATTGGGCGACGGCTAGCTACTGAATGTTGGACCTGGCACTATTATTTACCTATCCTCCCTATACTACCTACAACCGCTGTACATTATCCAATGGCTCCATACAGTTGGTCTTACATGGATACATACCATAGAACACACATTGGACGCTGGCTTGCTACTGAATGTTGGACCTGACACTAGTATTTACCTATCCTATCTATACTACCTACAACCGCTGTACATTATCCAATGGCTCCATACAGTTGGTGTTACATGGATACATGCCATAGAACAGACATTGGGCGACGGCTAGCTACTGAATGTTGGACCTGACACTATTATTTACCTATCCTACCTATACTACCTACAACCGCTGTACATTATCCAGTGGCTCCATAGAGTTGGTCTTACATGGCTACATACCATATAATACAAATTGGGCGACGGCTAGCTACTGAATGTTGGACATGGCACTTTTATTTACCTATCCTCCCTATACTACCTACAACCGCTGTACATTATCCAATGACTCCATACAGCTGGTGTTACATGGATACATACCATAGAAAACACGTTGGACGATGGCTAGCTACTGAATGTTGGACCTGACAATATGATTTACCTGTCCTCCCTATACTACCTACAACCGCTGTACATTATCCAACGGCTCCATACAGTTGGTGTTACATGGATACATACCGTAGAACACACATTGGGCGACGGCTAGCTAATGAATGTTGGACCTGACTCTATTATTTACCTATCCTACCTATACTACCTACAACCGCTGTACATTATCCAAGGACTCCATACGGTTGGTATTACATGGATACATACCATACAACACACATTGAGCGACGGCTAGCTACTGAATGTTGGACCTGACACTATTATTTGCCTATCCTGATTATACTACCTGCAATGGCTATACATTATCCAAGGACTCCATACGGTCGGTCTTACATGGCTACATACCATAGAACACACATTGGACAACGGCTAGCTACTGAATGTTGGACCTGACACTATTATTTACCTGTCCTGTCTATACTACCTACAACCTCTGTACATTATCCAAGGACTCCATACGGTTGGTCTTACATGGCTACATACCATAGAACACACATTGGACAACGGCTAGCTACTGAATGTTGGACCTGACGCTATTATTGAACTATTCTCTCTATACAACCTACAACCGCTGTAGATTACCCAATGACTCCATACGGTTGGTGTTACATTTATACATACCATAGAAAACACGTTGGACGACGGCTACCTACTGAATGTTGGACCTGACACTATTATTTACCTATCCTACCTATACTACCTACAACCGCTGCACATTATCCAATGGCTCCATACAGTTGGTCTTACATGGCTACATACCATAGAACTCACATTGGGCGATGGCTAGCTACTGAATGTTGGACCTGACAGTATTATTTACCTATCCTGTCTATACTACCTACAACCGCTGTACATTACCCAATGGCTCCATACAGCTGGTGTTACATGGATACATACCATAGAAAACACGTTGGCCGACGGCTAGCTATTGAATTGTAGTAAGAATAGGTTTTCTCACTTGCCAGAATTAGACCATTAACGATTAGTGTCAGATTGTTGCAGGGGAGTGCTTTATTATAGAGTTATCTCCCCTTGGTAGAGGGCGCTGATTGTCCATTAGCCAATCAGAGTAACTCGCGGGCTTGGTAAAGGAGCCAGAGGAGGACATGACTTCAGACTGACAAGACCTGCTGACTGCCTCTCTCAGGGTTTTAACCGGCAGATAAGGCTGTCTTCTATACTGGCTGATATCTATGTAGCTGTGCTTACTACAATTGGTGATCAGAAGTTAAAGTATCTAGCGTAGAATTGTGATAATTTTTTGACAAATTTGCGCTGGATGGCGGTCTGAGTCCAGTGCCAAGTCCGTCGGCCATCTTGCATTCTTGAAAATTTGCGTGTGAAAATCTTCATTTTCCGAGTCCTGACAAACTTGTTGGCTTTCTTTTACGATTGGGTCGATATAAACTGGAAGTGTGTTACTTTAGTGAAGGGGTTTTGTGAAAATTAGAGCTTCCAGCGAAGTTCTGAAATATTTTTTTTTTCTCTCGTCGCCATGGTCACGTTTTTTCGCGATGGCGGATTTTCCAAATGAAATTGATTTGGCTTTCATTGGCTGTGAACTAGAGATTATACAGCAATAGTTCTGAAGCTCTGTGCAATATATGGAGTGGTTTGACAATGATTGTTCCGTGAATTGAGCCAAAAACAGTCTGTGTGTGTTGTGACGAAAATTGGACCCTTGTTAGTCTTCTCTTTCGTCAGATCGACTTGATTTGCCATATTTGTCTGGGTATAATTTATCTCGAGTGAAGCGGGGTTATTTTGAACTACCCCAGTTTACCATTTCGTTTGAGTTCGCCTTCCTTTTGAAAATTTTGCGAGTTTACTGATACGTTGTTGTTGTTCATTTGGAACAAGAACGACATTAACTTGAAGGGTTACATTCGGGAATAAAAATAGGATTGTAATTGTTTAGATTGGTTAGACGGCCAGTGTAGCGGCAGACTTGCCTGCTGGTTGCCTTCAATATTGCACCTTAGATTTAGCTAAAGTTTTGTATGATTTTGTGAATTTTGATGTATATTTTGATTTTTCAGAGGTAGTATTTGGTAGGGTAAATTAGGATTAGAAGTTGGGATAAAGGTTTTGACAGGTGCAATATTTGAATGGTTTATATGTTAATGTTTGTGTTGTCATGTATGTGTACCGGTACTGTTTGTGTGTCCATATGTGTATTTTTGTGTTTTGTTCATAGTCCTGTCCCATGATAATTATATTTTTTATGTGCTCGGTGGTTGGGTTGGTAATGTTGGGGTTTTTGGAGAAGATTTGGAGCATGGGATGAAGATTTAGTGACTGAACGGGGTCAGATTAGTCATTTCCTTTCGGTTCGGTGATTGAGTTTGGGGTACAGGGTCATGTACTGCATGACCTTGTGATGTACGTGGATTCATCAGTCGTGCTGTTGACAAATTGTGGTTATTCTTGCTGTGCCACTGGTATATTTTTGCACGGTTGTCTTATCGAGACTTGTTTGTGGGAGCCTATCGCACTGTCAATTTCTGTTGACCATTTTTCACTGGTGTGGTCGACTTACAATGTATAGCAATAGTTTGGCTTTGTATTATCGGTCAAACTACATTGACTTTTCCGGTGGTCAGTTTTTGTGAATTTGATTGGGACATTCACTGAAAATCTAT
This sequence comes from Hanleya hanleyi, assembly GCA_036873755.1. NCBI lineage: Eukaryota > Metazoa > Mollusca > Polyplacophora > Lepidopleurida > Hanleyidae > Hanleya > Hanleya hanleyi. The sequence continues at coordinate 12,380 of JAVTVY010052020.1, read as the reverse complement.
GGCCTAAAGGCTAGAGTTCAATTTAGTAATTTTTGGAATTCGCCCAATTTCGTCGACAAGTTCACCTGGCTATTTCCTGGTAGCTATTGCGCGAGGGATTAGCTGGTGCTTACATTGAATGTGGGGGATTTTCTCTCGTTTGATTGAAATTCTTGCTAGCCATGGCATAGAACATTCAAATTAATGTTTCAATAGATTTGCTAATATATTGGTACCTAGTTTATTTTTGGACTTGGTCAAAATTTATCTTCATAGCTTGGGTACTAACTTTGTGGCTTTTCGTGAGGTGTTACTTGTAGCTGAATGCTACCTGTGAGTGTACATAGTGAATAGATAAATTGCTGGTGTTCATTCTGATTGAAATTGAATTGACCTCATATTCTGTGGTGGTCAATTTACACTGTAAACCTTGATGGTGTACTCATTGGTGACTTACACTGTAAAGAGGGTGAGTGATCAGTGTTGCTGAAATACACTCAGTACTTTGGGAATAATAAATTTTGAGTTTAAATAAACAGTCAATATTTTGGTGATGGGGTGTTAACAAACTTGTACCATATTTAATCAGATTTTGATCTGGTGAATGTGGTTGATTGTTTGGTGTTCATTACAACACAAACTCAGATGGTATTTTGAGATTTGAGTGTTGACATATCAACACTGCACTCAATTTGATTGTGGTCTGGTGGTGTTAAGTGGCACCATCTGATTTTGATGGTCTGGTGGTGTTAAGTGGCACCATCTGATTTTGATTGAGGGTTTAGTGTTTATTCAAACACACATCCTTGAGTTTAATTTGAAAAAAAAAAACAAATATAAAAAATTAAAATTTTCTTTTGAGTGTTGACATATCGGCGCTACACTCAATTACATAGTGGTTTGGTGGTGTCAAGTGACACCATCTGATTTTGGTTGAGTGATTGGTGTTTATTAAAACACAAACTCTTACATTTAGTTGAAAAAAAAAGAAATAAAAAATAAAAACAATTGGTGTAGCATCAACATTGCACCCGATTAGAGTGTAATCGGGTATTGTTGGGCAACACCAGTTGATTTTGGGATTTGAAGGGCATCTATTAAATAGTCAACCATAATTGAGTTGATTGCAAAATGCCAACTTGGTGAATTTTGATCCTATTTATTTTAGGAAATAGACTTTGATCATTGATAATTAGGTCTCATTTGGTATTGATTGGCACCATTTGATGATTGTTTAGTATTCAACACCCGTACTATTGAGCTATTACGCTTTAACTGGGTTACTAGTGACATCGATTATTTTGTATTTTATTTGACTTGGTTTGTTTCTAGTTTTTGGACTCCACAGGAAAGTTGCAACAACGTGTTCACTGTGGTAACGTGTGATGCACTTGTTTTGAAGGGTCTTGTTCTTTTTCATTTTTCCTGATGGGTTTGAGTTGAATAATCACTTTTGGAAGTGAGTATTGCAGTTTATTGAATACTTGCATTTGCATTTTTGTGGAGTCCCACAATTCACACCATGACAGAACTGGTACCAGTACACGTATCAATGGCACATAATATTGAACAATTCCAGAAGAATCCTTTGATGGAGAATTCTCTTATTAGTGGGGTAGATGTTTCCATTTGCCCTGAGTATGTTTCAGATTTAATTGAAAAACATGTAGGCGAATTGCGAACTGAGATGGAAAATCACATTCAAAATTTAAGGGGGAAAGGGAATCTGTTGTTCAGAGTCTCTCTCAGAGCTTGCGAGAATGTATTAACAAGTTCGGTCAGCTGGTATCTAACGAGGGCGAATGTGTCGCCAGAATCGATCAGCTGGCAACTAACCAGAGAGAATGTGTTCAGAGGGTTTGTAAATTGGAGAGCTGGGTGGGAACGGAATTGAGGGGGATGGAGACCCAATTAGGGGCAGGGTTTACCAACATGGGGACCAGGTTGGAATGCTGGTGACCATGATGCGTGGCCAGACGTCTACTCCAATGGTTAGAGGGGTGGGGGCTGATGCTAGTTCAGTGCAGACTGGTGATGGTGCTGTTAGGCTGTCAATGGGCAACGTTGAGCAGGAAAATTTGTCTGTGGTCAATGTTGTGCAAACGCCGGGGTTGGGAGGTGGGGAATGCAATGCTGGTGAGGGTGCCCAGCATGCACCTTATATGGATGCAGGGGTGGTGAATGCTGGCGAGGGGTCAGGGCATCATCAGAGGGTGGAGCACCTTTCTGTGCCCATCTCTGACCCTTTCGTCCCTTCACATAGTAAGGTTGGGGAGGAGCACAAAGGTAGCCATTCCTCTCCACCCATTGATCATTCTGGCATTGCTCATGGTCAGGAGGACAAGGGAGATAATTTAATTGAGCCAAATGTTTCGCAGCCTATACGGCAACATAAAGCGAATTTGAGATCGCGTAGACTTCTCCGTGGTCCTCCAACAGTACGCTGGCGTAGCCGTAGCCCTTTAACATCACGTGGCCGTAGCCCCTCGGCATCACCTTTTACACGTAGTAGCAGCCGTTCACTTCCGAAAACATTAGTTTTTTCCGGCGATGCCAAAGGTTGGTCGCCGTTTAAAATTAAATTTGAATTAGAAGCTCAAGATCGGAAGTGGAGCAAGGCAAAATCTCTAAAGCGTTTGACTGAGTGCATGCATGGCAAGGCCATCGAGTATTACTCTTTCTTACCGAAAGCAGTTTGTAATTCTTTTGATGAGCTTCTTGAAGCCTTAGACAAACGGTATGGTGATCTCGAGCCTCCTCAAGCAATCCGACATCGGTTGCAGTTGGAGGAGCGGGGGGCCGATGACACTTTGGCTGATTTTGCTTATAGGTGTGTTGAGTTAGCTGTGAAGGGTTATCCGGGGGCTCCACGTGAGTTAGTCGAATCGATAGCTGTGGAACAATTTTTCAAAGGTTGTCATGAACCACAGGCTATAGTTTTGTTTGCTATGGAGAAAGACCCCAGAACTATTCAGGATGCGTTGACATGTGTCAACGCCTCGCTGTATAATCATCAAGCTTTGAATGTAGCAGAGGTCCGTCTAGTTTCCACGGAACTTAAGTCTGTGGGAGGGGATATTTTTCGGGAGGGTCGGGGTGAGTCTCGATTGAGACTTGTTAATTCTCCCGAGCTACCGGTAGCCAGTGAAGCCCCTATTAACAGAGTTACCTGTTACTCGTGTGGGAAAAATGAGCATAAGAGTTTCCGATGTCCCCAAGTACAATGCCATCTTTGTCACCAATTAGGACACATAAGTCGAAGTTGCCCCGTTCGCACTAATCTTGATGGGTTGGTTACCACGGGAGGACCTTCCTTGTCAGATTGTGCCGGGTCGACTGCTGCCATTCGAGGCGTTACCGTGTCTGGGGCTCGGAAGGGGGCAATGGTAGTTCCGGTCAGGGTCGGGTCCGTTCCAGTGAGTGCGATAGTGGATACTGCTTCTCAGGTAACAGTGATGAGTCCGGAATTATTTGGAAAGTTAGGGCTTACGGGACTGTCATCCACACCCATTAAGCTAACTGGTGCATTTCAGGGTACGGCCAGTATGGGAATGTTGGTTCGACAGGTTCCCCTTTCCATTGCAGGGTTTAAATGTTTTGGAGACATGGTTGTAGGCCCGGTGGTTCAGGATTTGTTACTGGGCTCGGACTTTCTGTCCGCCTACGGCTGTGTCGTTGACTTTAGGAAGAAGGCCCTGGTTATTGGGAACATGGGGGTTTCTGCAGTAAAATGTTAATGCATGATGACCGGTTTGGACAGTGCTTCAGTTTAGTTCTCTTTTAGCATTGGTAATGTTAGGGGGCAATGCAGATTGACAGTAGGCATTGGCATGTGGTGCCATCTAGCACACTGGTTTGAGTTGATTTTGATGTTGATGTCTTTGTATTTTGATGTAGGTGATGTGGCATTTTGGTTTGATGTTGTGTCTGTTGTTCTTTTTGGGGGGAAAGATAAAAAAAATGATAAAATGTCTGACAAGAAATCTGTGATATGTGTGGATGTTGAATAGTGATGTGGGGTGTTGGATAATGGTGTGTTGGTTGATTTGTGATGTGTGGACCTATATTTTAGAATGATCATTTTTGGTAGATTGAGTGTTCAGTAGAGTGTGGTGTGTGTACCTATTTTAGAACAGTTGATGTGTTGGGAGAACATGTGATGTGTGTTGGGAAAATGTGCAGTGTGTGTTGCGTGGTTGTGTGATGGAGATATATTCAACTTTTTAGGGAGTTAGGAGAAAGGCTCGAGTGAAAGTGGAGTGAATGGGGTTGTGGAATGGTGGTTTGGGTTAAATTTTATCTGTGGGTTCAACCCTCACGGTTGGCACATCATTCGGCAATGGTTAAATGGTGTTAAATGTAAGTTACTCGGATGCTACATGAGTTTTGCCGAGGAGAGTGCGAATTGTGAGGGATGATTTAACAAGGGGAGAGAATGACGGGGCAGTCTATGTTGGAGACACAGGGCCAGGGGAGTTTGTGGCCACAACTCTGCTTGTGTCTTCTCTATGGAAGCCCCAGTGAGATATGTGCCGGTGTTTGTCATCCCGGTTTAAATTTAATGAATCAGGGTCTGAAATAAAAGTCGGACATCGGACAAGCCTTGACCTTGTTTGGTTCAATGCTCACTGTGAAGCATTATGTCTGATCAAATTCGGGGATCATTTTGGATATGTTTATTCAGACCCTGGCTAATTGATCATTGGCAATGCGGTAACATCAGCAACGCAGTGCACTTCTGTTCAATAGATTCCGATATTCCTTCTGGTCCTGCAGATTCATCCACATGTTGAGTTGACGTGTTAGCGGCACCTTGTGCACGGGTGTTTCACATGCGTTGATTCTTCATGTGTGTGTCTCTTGATGAATACAGAGGATATTGGTTTCCTGAAGCCTTGAGAGCTATATGAGTAGTCCCACAATGTATGGAGGACTGACAGGCAGTTACTGTATTAGTCAGACTATGTTCGTTAGCCAGTCACTCAACTACTGAGATTACAAGCGTCTAGTCCGTCATTCATAATCCAGCCGTCGTCCATTAGAGAATATCCGCGTCCATAATCTGACTGAGTGTCTTGCAGTTATTGCCTAAGTCAAACTATTCTTGATGGGATATCTGATATAGCCAGTCCCTCTAGTTACTTGAGTCTGGCAGTTATTCCTTGATCAGCCTGATTATAGCCAGTCTTTCAATTTAATAGGGACTGATAGGTTTTCAAACTGAACAAGCTCTCATCGAGTGCTGACAGTCTAAAAGTTATTGTCGCTATTGTCGTTAGTCAAAACTTGATAGACTGTCTATAGTCAGTTAGTCAAAACTTGATAGACTGTCTGATATAGTCAGTCCCTCAATGTAGGAGAGTCTGGCAATTATTTCATTAGTCGGTCTGTTTCTTGACAGGCTGTATAGTGTAGCTAGTCTCTCAGTTTAAGAGGGGCTGACAGATTATAAAATGTCAGGTGCATTTTGTCAAACATATTTTTGGACTGTGATATAGTCAGTCCCTCAATTTAGGAGAGTCTGGCAAGTATTTCCTTAGTCGTATGTTTCTTGACAGGCTGTACAGTGTAGCCAGGCTCGCAGTTTAAGAGGGGCTGACATTATAAAATTGAGTGAGCCCTTAATTTATGAGGGGAAGGGGAGGTTGGGGGAAAAGGTAGATTCCATAGTGAGTCGGACTGGTACTTAAAGTGGGCCAGTTCGCTCCAGCTCCTTTGGGTCTTCTTTGGGAAATTAGAGGTCTGTTGAAAAATCGACCTGAGGGTTGGGGTTAGAGATCAGCTTCCATGATCTGGGTTGGGTATTTTATTGTCGGACTAATTTTACGTAGATTGTTCTTAGGTTATGTCCGGTTTTTAGCCCAGTTCAAAGTAGAGAAAGCTTTAGGTACAGTTCCGTACTTTTATGGTATGTTTTTTTATCATTGGGAATACTTTGCTGGAGTTTTAGACTCTGTCAGTCGCTGGTATGCCCTTCCCCAAAAAGAAAAGGGGGAAGTGTGTAGTAAGAATAGGTTTTCTCACTTGCCTGAATTAGACCATTAACGAATAGTGTCAGATTGTTGCAGGGGAGTGCTTTATTATAGAATTATCTCCCCTTGGTAGAGGGCGCTGATTGTCCATTAGCCAATCAGAGTAACTCGCGGGCTTGGTAAAGGAGCCAGAGGAGGACATGACTTCAGACTGACAAGACCTGCTGACTTCCTCTCTCAGGGTTTTAACCGGCAGGTAAGGCTATCGTGAAATAAAATATCGAGCAGAACTGAATCGTTATACAGTTCTGGTTAGCAAGATTATCCAAAATGTTATTCCATGTATCAACAATCAGAAATTGAAGTCAACGTTTTTCTTGTTTTTTTTTCTGTTGACGGACACTCAGCATATAGCACCTGTCGACCAGTAAGCGAACAGGACCAGTAAGCGAACAGGTCCAAACAAATGAGGTAAAATACTAAATTCTGGGAAATTAACAATACCCAAAACTTATAATTGTTTAACTACTTCATTAGTTGGTTATTTCTACTTACGAAATTGGCTCGTTTGTCACCCGATTCTGTTAGAAAAAGCAGACGACAGGTCGCTTTGGAGGTAAACAAATAAAATATTCCGTGATTTGCATCCTTTGTACAAACTGACAGAAAGTCAGATCAAAATAGTAGTTACACTAAAAGTTGGAGAAATTGATGGTGAATCCGATGATATCTGGGAAGAATAACTTTATCTTTCGTCATCTTTGGCGTAAGCTAAAGTGTTGATGCTGATGAGGGCGCTACTGTGGATTTGGAGGGGACAAGTAATGGTTTGAGTTATTCCCCTTGTTTTCTCTCATAATGTGGAATGGCAGTACTTCATACTAAAATGACTGCTCCCTCCGATGTAGTTTTTGACGGTAGGCTGCGGCTTTATGATGTTTTCCACACATCGGAATTCTGTTTTACTGTGGATAAGTACTATATTTGCACAACAATCTATTCTCGACATACGATGACCAATACCCAATAATAATGTATCTCTAGATGATCGGAAAATCGCTGAGAAGCAAGCGTTCGCTTACTGGTCACCATACTTTCGGAGATCAAACCACTCTCTTTGAAATCGTTCCTCGCTCAAGTAAATTGCTGCTGGAGAATATATTCATACCTGAAAATACTTATCAAAGTTTGGTCCTTTGTTTTCTGCCACTAGTTTTTAATTTAATATTCAAATCGCATTTCTGGAAATTAAAATTACTCAAAAGTGTTCGCTTACTGGTCCACCAAGGCTAACTATTAACACTACTTGGCCATTGCATACTATTACAATTTATATTAAAATTCAAAATTCCGTACAGGCTTGGGATCAGATGTCGTACACTTTTCAAGGTTTATTTTAATTTTATGTAAATGTAATTCCTTGGGAGACTCTAAAGCTGACCTGGTTAGTGCTGGGATCAGGACCCTTCCCTGGGAGGAGTTTCGTCGGTTACATGATGTTTTCCTTCATTAGGGGGAAAACTGTCACAAAACAAAATTTAGGTGAAAGTCACAGGGATCCCTAAATCAACAAATCATTAAAAATCACCCTCTTGTGATAGCATATAGTTTGGGGGGACACAATGTGTCCCATACCAAACAATAGGATAAGGTCAAAGGTCAAGCTAACTCTAAACTCTGGAAATTGTTTAAAACCATGATTTTGTTGTGTCCGTAGGTACAATAATCGGCGATGAAGTGTCCCGTACATAATGTTAGGTAAGTGTCAAAGATCAATGTCATTTTGAGCCTCGCTCATGGGTCATTATTAAATCATTGACAATTGTTACTTTCAGTTCAGAAGGTGACTATGGCCAAAAATCATTCAATCATATGTTATGCATATTGACGACTAAACTGCAAATATGTCTTATGCGGAATAATTTCCAGTGGTTACAATGTACATCATGTATCTTCAACTATGCTATAGCCTATTATTGGACATATGTTACAGCGGCTGCATGTATTAAAATTCACTTTCCACCCATAAATGATTTTAATTGCTTTTTCTTCTGTTTCAGAATAGACATTTGTTTGGAAGTTTTCTGCGAATTAAACTCGTACAAGGAATGGTAAGGAATTCAGTTTTTGGGTCAATTTACAAAATACATTCTAGCAGAGAAATAGCTTTTACCTATCCATATGAACAAAAATACAACATGGTTTCATCCTTTCCAATAAGAGACATTTGACAAAAAGTCAACATGGGCCTGCTATGTTTATGTTTAATCAAATACGATAACAATATTTCACAGTTTCCTATGGAATTGTAGCAGGCATAACTATACTTACGGGCGATCACTTCCCCTTTTACCTGTTCTTTGCTATGTTGCCCATTTATTTTTTTATCATTTTCAGTACTATATGAACAACAACCCCCCCCCCCTCCCCCTCCATAAAGGCTGTGTTTATGCCACTGGAAATCAGGGTATATTCATACTACATATGTAACCAGTGATTGACTAGATACCTTTCCAATTTAACTTGACTTGCCTTTTATTGTTGACGTTAATGATCGCTATAAAATTCTAGCACATTCTTGTCTGAGCTATTCGTCTATCTCCCTTCAAATAGTGAAGAAAGTTAAAAACAGTTCAAGTTAGTACAGCCATTGCAGTAGAAAGTTTATCACAACCAATCGAGATCAGCTGATGTCTGCAGCGCTGACAAAATGATAGTCAAAATGTGTCCTTTTTATCTTCATCCAAACTTGCCATGAAATTCCTCGTTATGGGTCCTGACTATTGAAGATGTAAATTATCAGTATCAAAAACAGGCAATTATAATCAAAATATGCATATAAATATTCACCTCCAACATTTACATGTGTAACCTCCAGTATTTAATTCTGCATTTATTGATCTTTCAGGGTATTTTATCCCGACATCGCAGACCTCTGTGCTAAAGTTGGACCCCATAAGTGAGATGTCTGTTCAAGATTTAATTCTGTTTTGCAAATTATCTGTAATTCGTTATTGTTCCACATTTCGTTGAAGTAGACATTATGCAACCAGCAGTGAAAATTTTCTGTTTGAGTATACTTTTATTTTTCATTAACATGGAACAGAAATCTGAGAATGAAAATAAATGCCGTGGCTGCGGTAAAGAGGGATTTAAAGGAGGTGTTCGCTTTAGATGGATATTTTCCCCTCAGATTCGCTCTCTGCTGCTCTATTGTCTCGCTCCGAGCCGGCCGGTAAATTGTGACGTAATGCTCAGGTATTCCCTAACTCTTTGTCAGACAGGCGAGGCCAGTCAAATGGAAAATTCTGGTTCATATTCTCATACGGTTACCATTGCCACATATTGGCACATGCATAATCAATTGGAAAAGCAAGCGTCACCACTTGTTAAGGGTCATTTCCTTAATAAAGGCCTTGATATAAGACAAGTTTAACCTTATAACTTTTCAATTCATAGTTACAACTTTCCGCTGCCCTAAGACGAAATTATATATGTGTAACAATTAATTTTTTGCTCTGCTGGATCGTCAGAATATTCAAATACTGACTGTGTGTGGAGTTGTGTGCAATTCTATTGACGAATTATAATAAAATAAGGGATTATGTGCGTTAGGGGTTCGCTGTCTTTATTTCACTTTAAAGTCTAAAATGATTTAGATGGGAGAAAAAGGAAAAAATGAAGAATTTTTTTTTCGAGGATTTGGGGATTCGAACCAAAATGTTGGTTTTCTTTTAATCTGTAGTCCGACACTGTAACCATTCGGCCAAGCAGCTGTCACAATTATCAAAATGAGGAATCATGTGCCGAATGGCGGTGAACCACACCCTTTCAGAGCATTACAAGCGTTTTGGCATATTTCAATATCATGAAAATATAACACCTTTAACCAAAACGATTCTTCAGTATCATTTTGGATCAAACCCACCGCATTTCGATATGTAAGACTCGTTTTGGTTAAAGGTGTCATATTTTATATATGAAAGGAATTCCCTTCAAGAATATCGCCAAAAATTGCAAAAACAAACAAATGCTTATTTTCTAATACTCGTAATATTTTTTTAACATATCTCTTCTAGGTGAAAATTGAGAATATGAAAATTCAGTAGTTTCTCTCTCAAGCTAATAACTTTTAAAGTAAACGAAAGGAAATTATATTTTCGGTTTATAAACGCAACACACTAAGGAAAAAAATACGGTCAAACCCAACACCTCCTTTCTTTTGAACCATTTGAAATGTAGCTTAGATTGCCAGATTGAGTATGATATGGATGGATTACGTTCATCTGCCAAACAAAGAAAACTCTCGAAGTATAGAGCAACACATAGTGAACAAATAAGACAAAAACAACTTAGCTATGACATACTTCATCGCGATCAGATCAGGCAAAAACAGCGAGAGTATGACACACTCCATCGTGATCAGATCAGACAAAAACAACAAGAGTATGACACACTTCATTGTAGTCAGATACAACAAAAACAGCAAGAGTATGACACACTCCACCGTGATCAGATCAGACAAAAACAGCAAGAGTATGACACACTCCACTGTGATCAGATCAAACAAAAACAGCAAGAGTGTGACACACTCCACCGTGATCAGATCAGGCAAAAACAGCAAGAGTATAACACACTCCACTGTAATCAGATCAGACAGAAACAGCAAGAGTATAACATTTTCCATCAAGGCCAGATCAGACAAAAACAGCAAGAGTATAAACACACTCCATCGTGATGAGATCAGACAAAAACAGCAAGGGTATGACGCACTCCACTGTGGTCAAATCAGACAAAAACAGCAAGATTATAACTCACTTCATCATGATCAGATCAGACAAAAACAGTCCATCTATAACAAAGCTCATCATCTTGAAATACAACAAAAACAACATAAATACAGACAGTTCCTCTTTGAAAATAGTGATGAGAAAAAGAGATTTCTACAGTTTCAGAAAGACACAGAGGACGGGCCTATTTACCCATGTGTGTCATACCATAGATTGTTATTTCTTACTGGAGTTCAAAGATTCTGTATTGAAAAGATTGGCAAAACCATGAGCATCCTCTTCAGACCTTGGTTCCAGGCCCCGCCACCTGGTTTCTACGTCAAGAAAAATTATTGGATTTGTCATAACTGCATGGGTATCTTGAAAAAAGATAAATTTCCTGCTATGTGCTTCTTCAATGGACTTGATAATGACGACATCCCAGATCAACTTCATTTAACTGAATTAGAAAATGTACTGATCGCTCGCAACATTCTTTTCATCAAACTCCTTCAATTGCCTACAAGTAGGTGGTCTGCTATAAAAGACAAAGTTGTAAATGTTCCAGTCACTGACAACGATATCCTTACTTCAGCTTCCTCATTTCCACGGACACCTAATGATGCTGGCATTATCGCAGTGAACCTGCAAAGAAAGCTGAGCTACAAAAGCTCGGTAACTGAGGCATATATTCGACCTGATATGCTACAAACTGCTCTCCGTACATTACGAAACTGTGGACATCCGTATTATCAGTTCATTGATGTGGATGAAAATTATCTTCAAAGATGTCAAGATGAAGACCCAGATGGTTATGACATTTTGGTTGAGAAGGACAGTTCCAATAATACAGAGGGCAATATTCCAGAGGCTTTACATAACAATGTTCAAGCTTCTCCTACACAACCTGCAAGTGATTCTCACAGTGATGATGAAACAGAATACCGTGAACGTGATGCTGTGAGGAAGCATCAATATGACCTCGGTTCTTCATCTATGATGACCAACAAATACCCTGAATCATCGATTCACTCAAATGCTACTCCAGAACATGTTCTAAAGAAGACCAGATGGAATAGTAGTGTTGCATTCTCTATTGCTCCAGGCGAAAATAAGATACCAACAAATCTCATGCGTGACTGTGGCTGGGACATCAGAAGCTTTTCCATGCTTATTCCCAAGCGGAAGATTTGGAATTCATTTTGAAAGGAAAGTTCCAATCACACCGCAGAAATTTTTCCTACAGAGAATTCTCAATCAAGATACACGTTATGCACAGCACACACATTTTGTTTTCGCATCTGTCTATTACATTGAACGTCAACAATTAGAACGCAATGTTAACATCAGTTACCTGCGTAAGAAAACCTCTGGTGAAAATCTGATTTCCATAGAAGATGGATTAGTGTGTTTGATCGGATTTCTGGAACACCTCGTTTTTGGCAGCAGGCTAGATACGAGATGATTGCCAGACTGGAACAGTTGGGCCCTTTCCAGTTCTTCTTTACACTTTCATGTGCTGACAAAAGATGGCGCGAGAACATAACAACAATTCTCACACAAGCAGGATATGACATCACTTACAAACTATCAGAATCTCCAGAAAAACTGGACTTCTGTGAGAAGGAAGCCTTCGTTAATGGGATACCAATGGATGAAT
>JAVTVY010052019.1:0-25081 GCA_036873755.1 Hanleya hanleyi | reverse complement strand
ATGTTATTGAACTCAAAACAACATTTACATTGATTTATTTTGTTGTATATCAAATTGACTGACAAAGTCATATACTGAAGGTAATATGCATCAAAGCCGCGGTTGTGTTTGTATATTCATTTGACAGCTGCCTTTACTTCTGCAGTATAAAATTGAGATCTGACATTCCAAATATAATCTTAGCGTCAATCATGGAAAGATATTTCGCATTCGACAGTTAACACCAATCCCAAACTGGGATCAAATGAAAAAAAAATCTATTCCTAAAATCCGCATCACCGAGATACATTCTTGGGTAATATAACACATTCTGAAAAAATACGCTTAACTGGTATTAGAAGACATTATGATGATTCTGTTGTTTTTCATCTTCGCAGGAACGGATGCAGATATAACATTCGTGACTTGGGGGATAGATCTCTTCGATGACATTTCCAATGACTGTCTACAGCTTTGTGCATTTCGGTCCCTTCTTGTTGGTATTACCGTGGAGGTCGTGCAACGGGACTGTAATAAAGGAGCACATTTCATCTGCCAACATGGTATTAGAGGTGTTTTCCCTTCTCTTAACCCTTTATGACCTAGGCGGTTTGGAGTGTACAGTACCCTCTTTACCCCGTTAAATATCTGTGTTATATCCCTACGACTAGGGAACTGAAACTTACCAGACTAATCTTTGCATTTTCTGATATACCTTGACATAACGTCACAGTGGCGGCATTTACGGAGTTTTCTTTATGCATTTCTCTTCCCAAAAGTAGTACCGTAAGGTAGTAAACAATGAAACAGGTTTTGCGTACTTTCATCCACAGGAAAGCAAAACTGTTGAAAAAGAACGTCGTACACATCACTTATTTGGTATTGCAAAAGAACGTCATTTAGAATTCACCCATGATCGTGGGAATATGAAAATATCTCCAATAGCTAAATAGTGCGTCGTCATATTGTGAATGTACAGTTGCTAGCACTGAATATCATCCATCGACATTATTTCACTCCTCAACGGGTCAGAGATGCGTTATGGTCGTTCAAGGTAGTTTTTCGACCATACACTGTTAGACGAATATATATAGTCGCTCTAACCAGGTATTTCATCGTACAGACATGGCCAGAAATACCATAAAAGTTATGGTCAGGCCTCCCCTATACAGAACATTGTTGGTCACGTCTGTATCAGGAACTGTTTGTACAGATTGATCATTTTCTTCTGACAGTGTATCTGACCTTGGAGATTCGGGGTGTATCACAGTTTGGACGGGGGAGGGGGATTCTCGGGGGAGGGATGTGAGTCTCCTCCTGCATATTTTCCCTGAGAGTGGGGATATGGAACTCACAACATTATATCGCTGGATCAAGCTCTACCAGCAATTGTATAAAATATCGAGATGACTGCACTGATGACATCATCGATTTTTCGAATATTTATTTATGCAATAAACTAAAATGCTTGATAAATTAGTAAGTCAACATCTGATGTGAAATAAAATGTTTTGCTCATATTTGACAGGAGAAAGCAAAATGTTGAAGAAGAATGACGAAAGCGTCAATTTTCTGGAACGCCACATGGACGCCATTTTGAATTTAACCATGAGCCCCGTGCCCTACTCGGGGATTATGCAGATAGGTTCCAAATTACCCCAACATGATAAGCGACAAAGTCAAAAGGTTTTAGCTGTCCAGTTTTTGGCGGGTTTACCTCAGTTAAGATAAGGTCAAATATTGAAATATGAACACGTTTGATTTTGTGTGGGAAATCTGCCACTCAAAAAGACCCGTCGGGGAGGTTTTCGTGTTTATACGTTGATACCTCACGCGTGCGTTATATAGCAACCATTGGTGAGAGACAGAAGGAGTGAGAAGGAGTGATTAATTGGGATGGCTATGGAAATCTTGACTTTGAAATGTGTTGATATAATATTCAGATTATTTGTTTTAGTAACCATCATTCAACAGCTTTGAGAATTCGTTTTGAGAGAAATAGTTATGTAAGCGTCGCTGGCGGTAAAAATACATGAATTTGTATTAGCATTGTAGACGGTCCTAAATGTTTCAGGAACCTGATTGTAAAATAAAATAAAGGTGAATATTGGTGTGGTGATTATCAAAGCATATGCAGCTGGAATATCCAATTCCCGATTGTTACGAAAAATCACACTAGGAAGCTTCAGTTTTGCAAATTCATCAGTATTTTCCATTGTTTCCAAACCACTGAATTTCTTAGTTCGTTGTACCATGCATGTAAGCGACAGCGGTCATAATGTATCTCTGATCCCCTCAGCTTCAATTATATTAGAACGAAGATAATGGTCAATTGTGTGTGTCAATAACGTATAACAATGTGAACTATGCAATGTAAGTTACATTCTATATTTCCAGTAACTATCTATTGCAAACAATGGTTTTGAGAGCCGTCCTGTGAATTGTGATTCTATGGTGTCCTAATGGAACACGGTTGATCACTTGAGTGTCGGTGCAATTTTCGGTCGAATTTGTCGCAATCTGCTTCGTTTTTCTTTTGCTTACAGATGTCGTTGTCGAATCGATCGTCGAATCCGATATGACGACTCCTTCCCGAGAGTTAATTTCAACCTGGAGGGTGGGTATGAAGCCTGATATAATGAACATGACCCAGGGTCCGCCAAGTCACCAACTTCAAGTGGTCACACCTACAAGTAAAACAAACCCCAAAATGACTCGATCCGCCGATCTCCACACATCACCCGCCATAGAAAGTGCAACTATGCAACCTCGTGTCTCACTGAGATGCGAAAGTGACCGCGCTCAGCCAAAGGATACAACAAAAGGTAACCATAATAACGTACTATTCGGTACTAGGGTGCAACGAGGGGTTATCACAGGGAGGGGGATAGACTTGGAGGGAACCCTAACGCTTTAAGTGCAATACTCCAGAACTTATAAAAGTTGTGATTTCCAAACAAGAGACGTCTGGCGCTACGGTCCTTTATCGGAAAGCAAAAATGGTGGGCTGTTATAAAGTGGACAAACAACTTGATAGGACTGGACCAGTATCTGATGAAGGAAAATAATTTTATATAAAAATCCAAGGCAATATGAGGTTTCGAATATGCCATCATCTCATTTATTATTTTCTTGTTCGCGCCTCGGTAGTTATCCTTCCGCTGAAAAATATGTGTGATATTCAAGCCTAATCATGTAATATCATCAATGTACTGTAACGCCCCGTTAGCGGTAATGTCTTTTCCATTTTCTCATGACGTCACACGAATATATTGCTCCCACTGCGTGTATATAAATGAACCAATCAAAAGGTATAAAAAAAAAACTCTAGACAGACACCAATGTGTACCTATACCTGACATTCGAATGTAATCTAAAGGTAGAGACTTTATAATGCTTGGCGTTTATAGTGGTGTAGAACAGGGAGTCGGGAATATTCTCATTTCAAGACAATAAGTCTTGCGCTGCTTATGCCGACTAAATTAAATGGGCGGTTTGAAAATCTATTTGGACTGAATAGCACTTTAGGATTTTACCAATGGAATATCATTATGGATCAGTGCCGTCATTGCGATCTTTTGTCCTCTTCCCTCTTGAAAGAGAAATCTTTTGTTCTAATTTTCATTCATGTCTCTTCCGTATTAGTATTAACAGTGCTTCACGAAAGGTCCTTCGGCTATTGACGCGGAAATTCTGTTGTGGATAAGGGCTAAGTAGTGAAAGTCGAATCTGACGCCTATATGATTTCTAACTGATATCCCTTCTACTTTAATAAACTTTGAACCATAATCATTGTATTACAGTGGCTCAAATGCTTGAGAACAACATCCGTCTGACGTCGACTCCGTCATGGACGACCAGAGTACACCGCCATACATCCTGTGCCCGTGTATGTCAGAGACGCAATCCACCTTGCGACGTCTTCAATTTCAACGAATATACCTTTACCTACAGGTGCTTTCTGACGAAATATGCCTCCCTGGACGTCAGTTCTGCTCACGACGGATGGTCGGTATGGGCGTTCGTTCCCATTCAAGATGACCGACCGAGTGACTAACATGGCAGCTATCCTCAACAATATCAAGTTGCCTGATTAGATGAGATTGGTCGGTATGGGCGTTCGCTTCGTTTCACCGACCCAGTGATATGCTGCTCAATGCTATCATGTTGCTGAATGCGAACAATATCTCTTTTGACGGATCAACATCGAATATCATTTTTTTATCATTCCATTTGCATATCCACTTTTGTGTTAAATGCCGTCATTTTCATCTGACGACGATACAGCTCACCAATCCCCAGGGTACGAGTTGTCACAGCGAAACAGCTCACCAATTACCAATATACGAGTTGTCAGATCATTTCCATCACTGCTCTCTAGAATTGTATCTAATACCGCTTATGCCGGTGCTAGGGGGCGTGTGGTCATATGATCCAAGTTGCCACACGAACAGGTACAATAAAAGCGTACCAGAGATACAACACATATCACGAATCGTTAAATTCTTGGTGTGTGCTTTAGAATAGGTTAACCGGAAGACTATACTGTGAAGTCATGTGGCTCTGTCAGTATGTCGGCACCGCTTCCCACTTCCCTTATATGTGTTGTAATCGTTAAAGGATCAGAGAATACACAACTGTATCCTGAAATCTTCAGCGCATGGGCAATTCATTTGAGTAGCTTTGGCACAGCATTTTCCAAACATAGTGTAGTCTGATATCCTCAGACTAATTTATCTTGCTTAATAGCAGAGAGTTAATTAACGGACCTAAAGTTTTTGTATTGACTAATGCATACGTTTCCTGTGATACTTAGTAAAATTAAGAGTCTAAGATCGCGTATTGAAGTTAATCTAAGATCGCGAGTATAATTCAATGTACACATGACTAATATTGACGAATGTTTGTCATTCATCGAAGTTGTTGCCTGTTCCCTACTTTATGATGTCTGTTTCGGACTACATTCGTATTGACGCGGCCATGTGCAATAGATTCAGGACCCCGGATGTTTAAAATGACGTTTGTGGTGACATGTTCTCTATCTCATTTTCCAAATGGAAAACTTGTATATTAGATTACATTTACGGAGAGAGGCTCAAAGTGCACAATATTATTTCGCTTTATTCTAATTTTCTCAATTTTCGTGATAAATGTTGTACATTGACGGCAAAATACCATCGTAACGTGTCTAACGTTACGTTTTTGTAACTTTTTTCTAATTCGGGCTATGGACCGTTTGAAGGTGATGTGTTTCACATCTCCATGGTGTTCAAATGAACAATCACGATCAAAGCGTGAGATACATTATACTCTAGAAAACGAATTTGAAATTCATTTGGGTGAAAAATACGGATCTGTAACGAAGAGTTTACATAAATACCCTCATGGTGTCTTACTTTCATCATTGAAAAATGTTGACCGCTTCTCTCTTGAAAGAAAGCATGCATCTTTTTAAAAGAATTATGCATATTTGGGATTGATGCTAACTGTCGCACAAAAAAGAATTATTTTGATTACAAGCGTCTAGTCCGTCATCCATAATTCAGCCGTCGTCCATTACAGAATATCCGCGTCCATAATCCAAAGACCTATTCCATATTTCATATAACAGCATTAACACCAAATTCAAAAAGACAATCACAGTATACAAAAACATAGGCTAGTTTCCTGCAAGAGAGAAGCCGTCAACAGTTTTCAATGAAGCCAACAAGACATCATGATCTTCCAGAAATATAAAATCCGTATCGCTGATCAGTATTCTTAATCCAAAATAATCGTTATAAAGTCATGTAGAGACTGATGTAAATTCTTTTGTGGACGACGGCGGAATTTTGAATGTCAGATCTGACGATTATTCATCGATATTGCATTAATAACCGACCCCTTGGGAACCTATAGATAGATAGATTGTAGTCATGTCTTACAGGACAGAATATTATAATATTTCTTCCATAGTTATACTATAGTGTCGTTTGGTATTTTACCATGGTATTATGTTATAGTATTTTAGCATTGCGTTTTACTGTAGTATTATAGTCTACTCTAGCATACAGTGTAGTCTAGTGTACTACGGTAGTATTCTGCAAAAGTCATATGGTATACAAAATTGTCTGTTAGATTGCAAGGTTCTTATTTATTGTGTCAGTTAGATTTTTACACACCACTGAGACGTCTTCGAAATATCCAACAAACTCAATGGTTGTTTTTAGTCATTTGCATTGTATTTAAACAGCTTAGATTGATGAATTGACAGGTGCGTGAACATTTTAACCCTATCTGGCCTGGGCTTTCTGGCACCTTATTTTTCTTACTCCTTGAGCTAGGGGGCTGAAACTTACCACACTATGCTTTTGGGTCAAGCTCTACCAGAAAATGTAAACAAATCCAAGATGGCCGCTTTGATGGCGTCACAGTGACGTCATTGTCAAAAACGGGATTTTTTTGGTCGACATTTCGGTCAGATTTTCTGGATTTTTTATTTTTGCAATTTCTCCTCAAAAACTGCATGATAAATTAGTAAATATTAATGCGATGTGAAATAAAATAGCTTTTGCCCACTTTTCATCGCGAAAAAGCAGAAATTTTGAAGAAATATGACAAAAATATCACTTTTCTGCTACCCCATGTGGCCGCCATCTTGGATTTACCCATGATTCTTTGATCGGGGGGTTATACAAATAGGCTCAAAATGACCCCAATATGATAAACTATAAAGTCACGGAGTTTCAGCTCTCCATTTTTTGTCGTCCCGGATATAGCGCAGAAAGTTTGGTAAGGGGGCCATCATGGCCCCCCAGGCCAGGTAGGGTTAATTATTATGCAACTCATTATTGTGTGTTTTGTACCATATATCATATTTAGTAGACATATCAATTCTCTGTTAACGGTGTTATTTTAAAATAAGTCATATGTTGACAATCTATTGTTTTGTGTGCCTTATATATAATATTATTCGTGATACGCAACTCATGTATGTTGATCATTTGAATGAGTACATACCATACAACGAATACCTTGGCCGAGTTAATTGGCCAATTCAGATCCATACAGTTTACTTCAAAATGTGACAAATAATAATATTTGCCCATTGTACCAGGTATATCCTATACGATTTCGGGAATGATAGAATTGTGTTCTAGTATTTTAGATCAACGGAAACGAATCGCTCGTTTGACCTAGTAAAAACATAAGAGTGCATGCTCGAATCAGATGAATCGTTATGCTAGCCGTTTTCATTTCGTCTTCTGATAAAGTGAGACCCAACTAACTCGATACAGTTCTCATTCTCCGATGATCGTTGCATGACTCGGTGGGATATGAAAGAGGTGAAACCAACAAGTAAAACAAAAAATGTTCGATAGATTTTCCTGTAGGAAGGATTATGAGCATGACGAATCCAGGTAAAAATTCGCAGATAATTTGATCTGGTCGCAAATTTGATATACAACGGAATGTAGAGATCGATATGAATTCGAATATTTCTATCGGAAGGGTAGTTTTTGTTTTAGAAAATCACATTGGTGTGTGTGTCCATTTGCCGCTGTCTTTTTCATCGCCAGCTGACCTAAATTTTCAATTCTTGATGTGAATGATCTTGACTATAGGACGTTCCTACCAAATTCAGGATAAACATAGGAGTGATTGGCATTATAAATATTTTTCAATATTTGTTTGCTGTGACAAGTACACGGGATATTTTCAATAGTGACAACCCTCTGGTCTAAATCAGCAGAATCGTGTACGCAGGACGATGTCTTGTATTACAGGACGAATATGACGAATCTGACAATATTTTGATGGATAACTTAATGTAATTGCAACAAAAATAAAAAAAAAACATGATGCGAAATCTTACTCGAGCGAACCTCCTCTAATTTGCTTAAAATTATCACATTTCCTAAGATGCGGTATCCGCCAGTTCGGTACTTTTATTTGGTACATTCTACCACTACAATTCTACATCATTTTAAGTTATATAGATAATGGCCTTCCAACAGGAATTGTAATACTGGACGTCTAAAGACATTCGATTCCTTAGATTGTGAGTTTACTGCTAATTAAAATGAGAAAACTTGGAGTAGCTGGACCAGAAATACACTGGCTTAGAGACAATATAAATACAGGTCGCAATGTGTCTCATTTAATTGTACAATTACAACCGTCTTGTCCGTCATTCATTAATCAGCCGTCGTTGAAAACAAGGTTGAAAACGACGTTAATCAGCCGTCTCCAATGTACGAGTTGTCACAGCGAAACAGCTCACCAATTACCAGTATACGAGTTGTCAGAGCATTTCCATCATAGCTCTCTAGATTTGTATCTAATACCGCTTATGCCGGTGCTAGGGGCCATGTGGTCATATCATCCAAGTTGCCACATGAACAGGTACAATAAAAGTGTACCTGAGATACAACACTTATCACGAATCGTTAGATTCTTGGTGTGTGCTTTAGAATAGGTTAACCAGAAGACTATTCTGTGAAGTCATGTGACGCAGTCAGTATGTCGGCACCTCTTCCCACTTCCCTTATATGTGTTGTAATTAAATAATATCCACGTCCATAATCCAAAGATCTATTCCATATTATTCCATATTCCAGCATATATAACAGCATTAGCACCAAATTCAAAAAGACGATCAGAGTATACATAAAAATACGCTGGTTTAAATTTTCATTGATGCCAGCAAGACAACATGATGTTTCAAAAATATCGAATCCGTATCGCTGATCAATATTCTTAATCCATGTGATATTAGTTGCAAAGTCGTCATATAGGGAATGCTGTATCTCAGTCACGCTTTGATTGTGACTGTTCATGTGAACATTATGAGGATCTTGAAGCACATGGGTTCCTACGGCTGGTAGTCCCGGCTTAAGCGGAAGTAGATACAAGTTACGAAACGTAACGCCATAAATCTTGCACGCTACGCTCCTACTGTGCTATCAGCATGCGATATGTATCGCCAAAGTTAGCGTTGGACACACCGGTTCTCGTCAGATCACCAAAGTTAAGCAACGTTAAGCTCGGTCTATACTTGGATGGGTGACCGGATGCTGCAGTGGCTGGCCTGATCAGTGTCCAGGGTAATAGGAACTGTGAGCACTCTCGTGTTCTGGCACATGTACGCACCGTCGTGATGTGACTGAAACAAGGTTGAAAACGACGTTAAACCCTACTACTCACCCGCTCCTCGCAAATTTAAGAAACTTTGAGTGGAGGGGCTTGATGATATAGCCTTGTTTCATAAGTTTCTGCAATTCTTTTTTTTTGTGACGTTGATTAAAATCGTCACATTTGATACAGGACCTAGCAAATGCTACTAGGCGAGACATGTATACGCTATATGCAGGCCTCACTGGAATATTACTGTACAGAATTGAATAGTCTACGATGTCGGAATTGTAATCCTCTCTTTTGTCATAAAGTCGACGAGAGAGAAGACCGCTTCATTTTTATAGAGATATAGGTCTGATTATCATGTGCCGTAGGGCTATCTATAGTTTCTTTCAAATGCAGTGAAGGTAGATATATAAAAACTTAAGCTTTTAGTATATCAACTATTTACTATCTTCTCTGGAAATTTCAATATATCAATAGCGGATTCCATTATTGAACACGTCTTTAAATTTAAATGTCAAGGTCTGTGGTTCGACAGCAATATTCAATGGGATGTTCACATTAACAATATGTTCAATAACATTTCAGTTAGAATACGTGTGTAGCTGTCTAAAGTCGACTTAGATCTTTTAGCACCTAAGATGTTGCTAAATTATTGTACATTAATAACACTATAATTTTACCAATTACTGACTATGGCGATATTGTATGGTCTAACTGCTCTCAAAAACATTTAACTAGGGTACAAAGAGGGCTGAATTATGAATGACGGGCCAGAGGCTTGTAATCCAAAACAGAGAAGCTAGAGTTATTTTAAATTGTAAAGTGTAGCGAACGGTCAACAACTGATATACTTTCAGACCTGTCCTGGACGACGCGAACAACGTTTTAAAATGCACAAATCTACTTGGTTTTCAAACTTAGCCACTCTGATATACTAACTAATCTTCAGAACTATTTTACATATGTATCTGATATTCACCAACGAAATACGAGAAAACCCGTGCTTAAACTTTCATATATAGACAGAGCTACCACTTTAACGAAGCAGATAACCTTTTACCTGAAAATCTTTGCAATATTCCATATCTTAACGCTTGTAACACTAACAGACCGGGGGAGGGGTGGTGGGGCATTTTGGGCCCCCTCTACCAAACTTTCTGTCCTATCTCCGGAACGACAAAGAATTGAGAGCTGACTCTCTGTGACTTTATAGTTTATCATACTGGAGTCGTTCTGAGCCTATTAACATAACCCCCCGAGTAGAGGATCATGGGTATATTCAAGATGGCGACCAAGCGGGATACCATAAAAATGATGTTTTCGTCATTTGTCTTCGAAATTTCTGCTTTTTCGTGATGAAAAGGGGCAAAAATTATTTTATTTCACACCAAATTATTGTTTACTAATTTATCACGCAGTTTTTGCGGAGAAATTGTATAAATGAAAAAAATCGATCAAAAAACGTCACTGTGACGTCATTAACGCCGCCGTCTTGGATTTTTTACATTTTCTGGCAGAGCTTGACGCAAGGGTATAGTATGGTAAGTTTCAGCTCCCTATCTCCAAGAGTAAGAAAAATAATTATGGTTGTGGGGGGCGAAATGGCCTCTCCGCAGGCCTGGACAGGTCCCAAAAAACCCAGGCCAAATATGGTTGAGCGAAATATTATACCACATTTATTGTTATTCTGATTTCATTCAGAAGTTCAATGTCTTCTTTTTATTATATGTCCCTTTAGTAAATATGGACATTCAATTCCTTAATTGCTTTGTTTAATACAGTTGTTTTAATAGTTAAACAGTGTTATGTTTATTGTTAAAACTGTACGACAGCGATATATGTAACAGGACTCCATTGGAAAGCAGCCATTTACACAGACAGGAAAATGGTGTTGGCTCAAACACCCATTTTGGTGTTTAGAACTGGTAACCACCATGAAGTGGTGTTGCGAAATGGTGTTGACCAGTGTGAAGCGTAAGGAAATGGTGTTGAAGCCATTTCATATTGGTTCATATTGGTAGTGGTCAAAGGGTGTTGAAAATGGCTCAACATCATATTTTGGTGTGAACTGATAAGTGTTATATGCAAGAGGTGGGATAAATTGACGACGTCTGGCGACCATATTGCTCTACAGGAAATAATACTGGCTCAACAACAATTAATGGTGTTGGACAACATTTACTGTTGTTGAGCTCAGTGCCATTTTTGTGTTGATCAATACCATTTTCCTTGTCGTGTTGGCTGAGTTGGGCTACGCTGTGTTAATATATTCAATAAATAAAAAAATAAATAAAGTGACCTTAATTCGTTTGGGTTCCCATTTCAGACAGATATTCAATCTTCTACATGATTCAAAGTTTCCAACGTACGTTGGATGGTAGATATTTCTCTGTAGAATAATATTATTTGTGCGGGTATACCATCTCCTCTGTGAAAACTATAGCCTGCTAGTTTGCTCAAACCATACTTTCTCGGTAAAGTTATTGAGTTGCCAAGTCATGCCCTTGTGATAGTCTTCCTCAGGATTCCAAAACACGAAAAACAAATATCATACCATATTGGGTACCTTTTCTTTGCTTTTCTGAAAAGAACAGTTTTCAGACCTATTCCTAACTTACCGAGATATAACAGGCCGAACTTCCACTTCTGATGAACAGATCATCGTGAATGCAAATGAGGATTATCGATATCATGAATAGCTATTTTCTCTCTAACATCACATTTATTCCAACAAAATTATATGATCAATTGCAGCATAATAAAAATGTAATAATAAGCCGCATACGGCAAACAATGAACGTTTCATCAACCGGGGTTCAATCAACATGAGATTTCATCTACATTACAAGCGTCTGATCCGTCACTCATTATTCAGTCGTTGTCCAATTTGATAGATAAGGATCATGTTGCGACTTTTAAGCTTTGCTGAGCATAGTTCAGCAATACTGGGAAGTTTTCTTTTACTTCGACACATCTTCATCAGTATGAAACAGGCAATATAATATACTCAGTTGTTATTTTCAAGAATTAAAGGCCTTTAGGGGTAGCAAGTTATGAGTGCGAGACATGTATTACATCGTATTTGGCAGACCTTCCAAGATATATTTATTTAATACTATATATGATGGATAGACACACATCGCAAACTAAATACTAGACTCCTAGACTAGGTTAAGCTGCTATGTTGAATAATTCATCTCAACAACAGAACTACTGAAAAGCTAACCCATAATCTATGTCGTATATTAATGTCATATGAGATGCTTCCCTGTGTACGAGATATATATTTCAGGGGAGGCAGATTATATTGACACTGTAGAAAAGAAGTCTGCTGGCGTATGATTTCGGTCGCAGTCGACTGCAGAAAACTTTGTTTCTCAGAAAAAGAGCTCTCTGCGGAGTCCAATGGTATTAGTGTGCCTACACCATGTACGGCCTTGTGTACGCGGGTATATTCTCTATAGTTTGGTCATTAACCACGTGTGGTAAGTATTCGTTACATACACTCTCAGAAATATTCAGGGAATAATCCTGAATAGATCAGGCTGCACATCCACAACTCAATTTAAGGGATTTTATCTGAAATCCAGGATATCATCCAATTATTTAAGCTATTACCTGAATTTTAGGGGATTTTACGTACCTGAATAGGGTCGGAAACTCACTAATCAGGGAGATAAATTTGGCTGAATTTCAGGGAAAATCCTGATGAATTTGGTGCCAACTGTTATACGGAATATGGAATAAGTCTTTGGCTTATGGACGCGGATATTCTTTGAAGGGCGACGACGAAGTTATGAATGACGGATCAGACGCTTGCAATTGGGACATATTCCAAGGTTATATCTCTTGAATTTAATTATTCGAGGAATCGGGGGATTCAGATTGCCAAGAGTTCCCCAAATATGCCAAATATCAGAAATAATTCTACACTGGCTGAAAAGGGTAGTGTTCTTAAAGCTCCTACTCAGTCCCAAGTGAAGCGGCTCTGGTCATCACTGCTTTAATCAGTCATGTGGTATTAAATAATCACGGGAGGCCCCGCTAACAGTGCTCCAGCCCATGTATAGAGGGAAATATTATATAGTTTTAAGGGGATAGACCTCATTTTCTCAATGTTTTGGATGGATTAATGGGCATTTGTTCATATTTAGCCGACCTCGAGAACATGAGTGGTCAGTGATTACATTACGTGTCTTTGTCTGTGATAATTAAGTTTATAGTTTGATTGATACGTTCGGTCTCGGCTAATGGCGAAAGAAATATCGCAGGGTTAAATCGCTGTTGGTGTATTTTGGTATGGTGAATGAGGTTAGATTTGGTCGTATAATCGGCATGCGTTCGCCTTTAAAATTTTATTTGAACCGAACTGGTTTTCCTGCAAAACAGATTCAAATTTGACACTCTCACGATTCACTTTTATAAAACCAAACTTTACTCCTAAACATCGCACAAAATATGTGTATTTGGGTGGTACCATTCTTAAAAAGATCGCAATAATTCAAAAGGAACGTTAAGAGATCGTAGCTTGTGCCGAAATATGGGTGAATGTAAGGGTGATCTATTTAAATACCATGCTTGAGTGAAACATGATATCATTGCTGTCTTCATGAACTTGTTTGATGAAAACAATATAGAAAGGCAACACCTGCTAAGATATTTTTCAGGTGAAGGCAATTGAATTAAAGTGCATCTTACCGAAAGATGGAAGTCTAAATTTAATTAGGGAATCGGCGAGATACAATTACGTTAACACGACGGTCAATGTATATTTTTGGGCGGTCAGAGGGCACAACATGACATACCATATCCTAACTGAAAAGTAAAACAGCAAATCTGGTAAATGTTTACTCGACAAGGTCCCCATTGTAGTCAGGAGAGAGAGAGAGAAGTAAGGTTTAACGAGGCGAGAGAGAGAGAAGTAAGGTTTAGGAGAGAGAGAGAGAGAAGTAAGGTTCAGCAATATTTCAGCTATATAGCGACCCATTGTATTCATATGACACTTTTGATGGCTTGGGAAACTTGGACGATAAGTTGGTCGCACCAGTTACCTTGCATGGAGATTGGGAAAATTTGAATTCTGTACCAGTTATGCAATTCTGGTAGAGCGTATTCTATTTTACATGGGATAAATAATCGTACGTTTTATACCGTGTCGCAAACCACAATTGCTCACATATATAATTACCATGTGAAATGTGAACAATAAAAATTCGAAGTACTTCTAGAGAGAGAGAGAGAGAGAGAGAGAGAGAGAAATAAACAATTTCTTGGTAGAGAGTGCATGAATGTAAGCTTTTAATAAACACACGCGGGAAAAGGCTTTACTATTGTAGTAATCCGCCAGTACAGTATCCGCCATAATGAATAGTGGTCCGATCGAAGGTAGCTCAGGAAGTACTTACAGATTTCTTGTTTGACGAACTTAGTCGACAATCAAGTCGAGTATGTGCACAATTCAGCGGATTTCTGTGTGTGCGGTGCGTCCACTCCAAAGGACAAATGCCGGCGTACTGAAGAGAACTCACACAACACTACAAGCCGATATACTACTGTGCAAACGTCCGAAATGTAGGATCATATTTTGACTAGAAAATGACTGGATGAAGACCATCATGATGTTTTGCTGTCATCATTGAAAACTGTTGACCGCCGCTGTCTTGCAGGACACCATCTTTTTTAAAAATTTCATTGCATGCATATTTATAATTTATGCTATCTGTGGTACGAAAAGGGTCTTTCGATTGCTGATGCGGACATTCTTTGGTGGATGACGGCTGAATATTGCGTGCCGGATCTGACGCCTGTAGTTTACATGCCAGCAACTATGAAGCTTTGTACTCGTAATTTTGTAATTTCATTAAAATCTGGGATGTTGCCATCTGGATTTTATTGGACTTACTCATTTTACTACTGGAGGGGTCCTAGTTAACCTGTAATCACGGATAAATCCCTAATGATTGCTCCCTTTCAAGCAGCATTTTAGGCCTTCAGTATCAAACTTAGAGTCGTATAATAGCATCGTTGTGCAATAATGCTTTGGGGCATCGATTTAAATCGTCTTGTTCTGCAGATAAAACATACACCATATCGATGTGTGGAATACTAATGTGCAGCAAGAGATAGTTAACAATGTCCGAAATTTACGATCATAACTTCACTGCAAATTGCGATCGTTACGTGCTAAATCGTTGGCGCGATGTTTCGTAAATTGTGTCTAGTTTCGCTTAACCTCTCCATGATGATTACTTGAACAAACACAAAGTATGACCGAGATACATAATCTAGAAAACCAGCTGAAAATGACCTTGGATTAAGAATACTGATCAGTGATGAGGATTTCATCATTGAAAATTGTTGACTATTTTTCTCTTGCAGGAAACCATGTATTTCATTTCGTACATATTCAAAACTGTTACTAGATACCGTACTAAAAACGTGGTGATGTATTTCGATTATTAACGCGGATATTCCCCTGTGGACGGCGGCTGAATATTGAATGACGGACCTGACGCATACAATATTGGGATGAGAGTGATCATAATTTGATTTGAATGGGAACTGGCGCATAAAATGTTGGGGTGAGTGACAAAAATTTGATGTGAATAGGAACTGGTGCATAAAATATTGGGGTGAGTGTGACAAAAATTTGATTTGAATAGGAACTGGTGTTAATTACGACATGGAGTACAACCAATGGAGTTTCAGTTAGAAATCTTGTTGTGTAGCTCGCATCAAAGTGTTAACTTGAACTGAAAATTTACAGCGGGTTTTTGCAATCTGTATTCCGAGGATAGGCGCGATCATCAGGTATAATTCGAGATTTGTGTGATATTTTCAGTATGGGGATGGGCGCATGGTTTGGAGAAATAAACGTATTTACAGAAGGTGTTCAAAAGAGAAGTTTCTTGTGGATTTAAAGTGGCAGCACATGTGTCTAGCTTTCTGTCTTAATAATAACACACAAGGGTGGGTTCCGGGAGATGGTCGGAGGGGATATTTTTGTTTTTGTTCACGACTGCGGACATAGGCTCATCCTGCTTTTGAACAAACACTATTATATATTGGATGTAATTTAGTACTCCACTAAAGATCGCGTAAACTCTTATTCTTGGTTTATGCGACAACCGGTCTCAAGTTTGATGGTTCTTTCTGCAGTTTTGGCTGGACTTATATTCTTCTTTGAAGTAACCCGGTATACTGCAGAAAAAACCCCGGTTATACTGTAAAACAAAATGAATTATCTCCACTCTGGATACCTTAACAGGATGTATCGCGTTTGCAACATTTTGATCCAAAACGATTCGCGGAACACCCAGTTATTGCACTTCTGTACTGGGCGTCGATTATGTTTCTATCGACATGATCTCGAAATGGTCGTCATTAGAATGTTCTGGGAGATTAAGGGGTCATTTACTGTGCCATCGTTTTAGAATATTAGAAGTCCTAGAATTTTAGACTTCGTGAGCGTCGATTGGTTTGAAAAATCACCAGCAATGCAGCAGGCCCTTAATGACGAACACAGGTCCCTTGAAAACTGTCACATGTAAGTAAACTACAGTTTACAAGATCGCGTGCCTTATGGTGATGTAATCAAGGGAGTAGAGGACTTTAAGCTCCAAGCACGAACAAATTCAAGTCTCCCTATGTACTCAGTGCTATGGCTATTAATGGATATACATAAATATATATGAATGCCATATTCTTAGAACGAGTATGGTGGCATCCCTGGATTTTCATTTATAATCTTCTCTTAAGCCGACGAATAAATAATGGCATTAAAAAAAAACAAGATCTAGAAAAGAACGATATCTTCTTTATTAAGATGAATTACAAGCGTCTAGTCCGTCATCTCCATCCAGCCGTCCATTGAAGAATATCTGGGCAATCCAGAATCAAAACTACAAGCGTCTAGTCCGTCATTCATAATTCAGCCGTCGTCCGTTAAAGAATATCCGCGTCCACAATCCAAAGACCTATTCTAAATTCCATATAACGGTATTATCACCAAATTCAAAAGGACAATCATAGTATACAAGAACATAGGTTAGTTTCCTGCAAGAGAGAAGCGGTCAACAGTTTTCAATGATGCCGACAAGACATCATGATGTTCCAAAAATATAAAATCCGTATCGCTGATCAGTATTCTTAATCCATAATAATCGCTGTAAAGTCGTCATCTAGAGAATGATGTATCTCAGTCACGCTTTGATTGTGACTGTTAATATGAGCACCATGAGGATCTTGAAGTACATGGGTTCAAACGGCCCCTAGCCCCGGGTTAAGCGGAATTAGACACAAGTTACGAAACGTAACGCCATAGATCTTCAACGCTACGCTCGTATTTTGCTATCAGCATGCGATATGTATCGCCAAATTTGAGAAACTTTGAGTGGAGGCGCTTGTTGGAATAGCCCTGTTTTATAAGTTTCTGCAACAATATTTTGTGACGTTGATTAAAATCGTCACAATGAACACATGATCTAGCAAATGCTACTAGGCGAGATATGTATACGCCATATGCAGGTCCCATTGGAATATTACTGTCCAGAAAGGGATAGTTTACGATGTCGAAATTGTAATCATCTCTTTTGTCATAAAGTCGACGAGAGAGAATGCCCGCTTCATTTTTATAGAGATATAGATATAAATATGATGTGCCTGTAGGGCTATCTGTAGTTTCCTTCAAATCCAGTGAAGGTGGATATATATCCTTCACTGCGTCATTTATATAGCGATTATCCACAGCGAGAAGATCGTCTATATAGCGTTTGGTAAATGAGAAGGAACGGGCTTTGAATGGATCGGTTTTTGAAAGCGCCTGCATATAGTCATATTCATAAGAGAACAGATATAGGTCAGCCAACAGGGGTGCACAATTAGTACCCACTGGAATACCTATATGCTGCTGATATATTGTGTTGCCAAATTTCACATAGATATTTTTAATGAGAAATTCAAGCAACTCTGTAAACGAAGAAACATCCCATGAATGATATCTCTTGTATGTAGTAGAGCTAAAGAATGCTTTATGGCTTCCGACATTAATATATCTACGGTCAGTTTTCTTGAACACAGATACTATTAATGAACTTAGACGGTCAATAAGGTCCTGGTGAGGGATTGTAGTATAGAGAGTCGAGAAATCCCATGTGGATACATGTCTGTACGATATGTGACCTTTAGCATCAAGTTCTTCTGTAAGACATTTTGAGTTTTTCAATATCCACATACATTCAACGCCAGAGTTCTTAGAAATAGTGGCGCAATACCTTTCCCAAAATGCTTTTATCTCCTGAAGGGCCCTCGTCAATAGGGTTGAAAGAAGCTTGGTGGTTCAGCTTCTAGAACCAGCTATGAAAAATGTGATACAGATCCACAATTCTGAACAATAGGACGTTCTAAACAATAGTCCGTTTACCTATGTTTTGGTGAATTTTCGGTAATCTGTCTCATCTTTGCTTCTAATCGGTTAGTTTCTAGATAATCCGTACTTGTTTGTCCGAAATAATTATCTTCTCCTGTAGACGTTTCAGTAGTCCAATTATTTTTAGGATGAAAATTTCTTGGTATAGCACAAATATTTGTGCTGGATAGGTCTGTCCCGTGCGAGACTCGAACCCGGGCTGTCCGAGTATGGCGCGAAATCGCCAGTAGCAAATACAAGCGCGAAAAACTCCACGGTCAATTCAGCTTCCACAAAAGAGGAAGTTCGGAGATCAGAGTATAAATAATCTCTAATCGATTGAGATTAGAAATAGTGAGAGATAGTCTTTCAGTTCCTTGATTTTCTTCAGACAAAATATTTGTAGCAGAGCCCTTTTTTGTTGGTTGATCACGAAGCCTAATTTTGGTAAACAGCGATGCTCCTAAAGAGTTTGGGGGCTGGCCAAAATTTGCACTCTGTAAATTCTCAACTCTCGCTAAGCTGAAATATCGGTTTCACATTAGTAGATAACTAGTATGATTTGACTATAAAAAGAGGTTTCTCGTCGGTGGGAGATCTCAAGCAGTCGGCTAAGAATATCCGAGCCTGAATTCCCTCACTTTTATCTGTCCAGTTTTGCCGAACGCTTCCATACCAGTAGGTGATTGGTGGGGTAGTAGGGCTTAAATAAATTAATTAAACGCAACATACAATCTTGGTAGAAATAGATGTCGACATACTGACAAGAAGGCATATGACCGCATAGGTCAATATGCTGAGTGCATCATATTCAAGACCATCCAAAGAAACGACATAACTCATGTGCTGATTTGTAGTTCAGACACCTTTTTATTACTCATATTCATGTGCACATATTTACCACACGTCCTCAGTGAGCGATATTAGATACAGATAGTCAAGGACCATGATGTAATAGCCCTATCAAATATATGATAAAACGTCTTCATCTGTAAGTGTAAATCTTCATGGCAACTGTTATATATATATGTTAGGCTGTGCAGATTGTATCTGTCCAAGTAGCTTGCACTTTCATCTAAACTATATTTTGTATGTATGTGACACATTCGTGCCGATCATTGGGGGAGAACCTCAACTTTACCGCAAGCCCGTTAGAAGCTTGATGTACCACCGTCGGATTCGTATTATATATTGCTACATACATGTATAAGTTTGCCGCGATATAATATTCATCCACGAGGTCACGTGGTGTTCGTGGGTGTTGCATGTAAAAACGATCTAAACACATTTTGCTGGATTAGCTGTGAAACATCGAGGATAGTGCCACATTTTTATACAAAACTGACTGTAAATGTGCTGACGAGGTATACTAAAATAAAAAAAAGTTTTATATGGACCCCGGAAAGCGCGAGAGAAGGTATGAGGGAGAACTCCCCTTGCTAAGAAAGCCAGTAACATGGCGAATGATCACGATGACTTAACTGTAATATCAACATCCCGTTCTGAGGAAAACATAGCTATCATGAGATAGCTAAAAGGTATTTCTATGGATTCCAGATTGGATAAAGTCGGTGACAATTTTACAGAATCATTAAAAGGTGAAATCAGCAAAATTCAAGAGAAAGTTTACGCTGAAAATAGCCTCCTTATTATAGAGGGCATAGGAAATATTCGATGATACGATTCAGTCCACGGTAATGTTACAAGGCGAATAAAGTGACAGCCGTAAAGTAATAGTACCAACAATGTCACTGTGTGCGATCCAGACACAGGTAACACAATTACAAGAGCAGTGAGTACAGGAAAACGTCAGCCGGACAAGCGTTACACAACCGTCGGTAGATCCTAGCTTCACTGTAATCGCAAGTAAGATTCACCAAGAGGAGGACGAAAATTTAACTATCGAAGTGAAACGGCTTATAGATGCATTACAGATGGACAAGGAAATTTCGGTAAAGCAAGTGGCCCGTCTACGCTCGCACATATTAGGTCGCCCTGGTCTGGTGAAAATTGCGTTTAGCAGTGTAGATAAAAAAACCATGTACTTCGCGCAAAAACAGTTGTTGAAGGAGAGTCCGGATTTTGTACGCACTTACCTGAGATCTTCAAAGTCGAATGTTAAGCGAATAATTGACAAGAATGTACGTGTACAGGATCATAGCAAATGGACGATCGTCGTAATTTTGGTGATGAGGGAGACAGGTAAGAATAACTTACGTAATGATACCGGATACAATGTGTCTAGCAGTCAAAGATAACTATATTGTTCTATGCTATTTATAAACCGTGTGAGAGTATACCTCGGCACAGGGATGACAAAGTCGACTGGCATATTCCTAGTCTTAGAAAGACATGGTTTAAATTCATTCCATTCTGTGTCTCCAAGTCTCACATCTTGGACAAGAGTACTATGGCAAATATTATCTACAACCTTTAACGTTGAAATCAAATGGTTAGGTGACTTGGAATCATTAGATTTTGAAGGTTAAATTTCTCCACGGTGTCATTACATATATCATATATTAAAATAGATACAATTTGAAAAATGGTCGTAAGGTAGGACAAAATAGTCCACGACAGACTTTCAAGTAGACAAAATACAGGTAAAATTATCAATACCGGTGTCACTCTACCATTTGACACTCACTCCCTGCAATCGTTTCGAAGCAGTATTAATTACTTAGGACTGATCATGAATTCATGAAGGATAGTCCATCTACTTTACTAATTGATTCATTGATATCGTCAATACAGGCATTCATTTCACCACAGACATAGATAGCATCGCATGACTGTGATAGCATGTAGATCTGGGTCGTTAAATGGTTTTGGAATGAACTAGAATCTCTACCGTATGGTGAGTTTTCCGGAAGATGAAAATGTAAATACAGACTCTCTGTAAATAATCTGAAAAATTGTCTTTTAATTCAACAACAAGTATGCCATCATGTACTGTCTATAACCTTAATAGCGTAAATCTTAAACAAAGGCCGCTTCACGAACACACACCACCAAAGCATTTTGGAGCTCTAATATTTGTATATTTCCGTGGGTAGTCATACGATTTGTACATCTCAGTCATTCGGTAAGTGTGTCTCGTTTATACACATTATGTCACCGTTTATGCACGGAATTAACCGTTCTAGTAATTCGGAGTTATACTGTCCATTCGTTTACATTCCAGCTTGATACTGAAATTACGTCTCGGACACGTCCTATCGATTACCCCTGTCCGAACTATATCCAGGTATATGGTCATTCTCACCACGTCCGCTATTGATGAAATGAAGACACATTTATACTCATTATATGAAAGCAGTAAGGAATCAAGAAAACGATACAGAAAAACAAAACTATACTGGAACGATGAGTAGCCGAAATTATGGACTGGCGTGCATCATAAAGAAAATGTTTACATTAAATATAAAAGGAGGCGCCATGTTTCAGTTAAATTGCATGCCGAGTATCGTACTGCAAAACAGATGTTTGAGAAAATACTTGTGACAAAACTTTGTCAAAAGCGCATTATCTTACCTTTAATTGCTGCATGATTATGATGAGATTCTGCTCGTGAACGTTTCGTCCCAGAGGCTTGCCCTCTATACAAATCATTTTGATTGTAGTTTTGTGACTTGTTAACATGGTGGAGAACGAAGCGCTGGGTCGGCGTCGGGTCTCACAGGTAATTGGTCTGAATACGAGCTTACATTCAATAAATACGCCATCGTTTAAGCCATTTTTCTTACTGTCTAGCGTCACATAGTTCATCATTTTCCAACAGATATAACTTGATAAGACTATTACATCATCGCTCTGAAATATGTGTATCTAATACCGCTCAAGCCGGAAATAGAAATAGGCAGTCGGCATATTTGTCTGTGGGGTCATGACTTCTTTACAGTACGCCGGCATCGTTCCCACAATTTTTTTAATGTTGCGTTAAATTAGACAACCAAAAGAAATTATGATAGGCAGCTTTTAAATGAGACTGAAACCGGTAAAACAGAAAATCAACGAGCCTTCTAGGATCACTTAAAGAAATAGGCCCAAAACATAAGTCCAGTATCCCGTTAGAAGATGTAGACAAGCCGGCTATACCATAACTGGAGTTCTGAGAGAATGAATATGAAAAGTTATATAACGTAAATAATGAATTATTTGACCAAAGTTTCTATGATCAGATAATAAAAGACTTAGAGCGAAAAGAAAATGGGAAGGGCGTCAGATGACCAACTGAATAAACATTTCGCAATAGGTGAAGTTGTAAGAGTAGTAGATAATTCTAAAAACTTTAAAGCCGCGGGTTTACACTGTATTACAAATGAAGTGAGGAAATTTGAGCCCATAAGACTAATGTTGCATCTATTCTTTTAATCTATGTTTTTTAGGTGATATGTTGCATAGCGAGTGGCTGGGAGCCCTGATTTTTCCTACTCCGAAAAAAATAAAGTTGACGACCAGCGGGTACACTTAAATTACCGTGGTATAAGTATCAATTCGTGTGTGAGCAAAATGTATAGTAGTATAATTAATTCAAAACTCTTTTCTTCGGATGGAAATGATTTACTAGCTAATTAAAAAAAACGGATTTCGTTCTGGGAGATCGTGCATGGGTCAGATATTCACGTTACACAGAGTTATTCAGAACAGAATTGTAGCAGGTAAACATACATTCACCTGTTTTATTGATCTAAAGAAATCAATTGATATGGTAAATATGAATGTTAGTTTATAATCTATTGAATACAGGTGTAAAAGGACAGTTATATAATGCTATTAAGCGAATGTATAGTGA
Organism: Hanleya hanleyi; assembly: GCA_036873755.1. Classification (NCBI taxonomy): domain Eukaryota; kingdom Metazoa; phylum Mollusca; class Polyplacophora; order Lepidopleurida; family Hanleyidae; genus Hanleya; species Hanleya hanleyi. The sequence continues at coordinate 1,778 of JAVTVY010052019.1, read as the reverse complement.
CACGATCTTTGCCGAGCACTTTATTGGTTATATATCAAATTGGTTTATCGTGTTAGACAAGGGGACACTCTATTTGCAATATACATCAGTGGTCTTATTAAGGAATTGAAGGAGTCTAATATTGGAGTTAACATGAAAAACGATTAGCAATTATCGGTCTCAGCATACGCAAATGACTTGATTCCCTTAGCTGAAAGTGAATCTGATCTGCAAAATATACTTGGTATAGTTAATGATTGGTGTCATCGATGAAGATTTTGTATCAATACCGAAAAATCCAAAATAATGGATTTCAAGAATGTCAGACGTAACAGTAAATTCGAGTTTAAGCTAGGAGAATATTCAGTATGTAAGTAAGTATACATACTTAGGAGTAATGTTTGATTAATATATAAAGTTTGAAACCAAAGAGAAAAAATACTCTGCCAGTATTCAACTATGGTATGGCTATAAGGGGTATACAACAATACTTTGCATTCTGGTAATATGATAATAAACAGGGCTCTGATATATTAACTCGGGGTGCATAACATAGCACCCTTTGATGCTATTTATGAAGATCAGCATTAAATTTATTATGAAAGATTGAAATAGTAAGATACTAGATATGAATTGTGTTAATGGATGTATCGAGATTAACAAAGAAATTATTTCTATGGGAAATGTCGAAAAATGGCCACTGGAGTAAAGCCGTAGGAATTATAGCGAACGAGGAGGATAAGATTTATGTATTTATCAATTGTATAAAGTGTAATTTAAATGCTTTGAATAACGTAATAATGTCTCTTAATAGTGAATGTTGGTCTCCAGCCATAAGAGATAAACCAAAACTACGGACGAACGTCACATTTAAAAATGAATATTACACCGAAAAATATGTTATGTTAAACCTGTCAAAATTTGAACGTTCGCTTTGTGCGCAATTACCATATATTATTCTTCCTCTACAGGTGGCAGTTGGTCGCTTTCAAGGCAAACACTTAGAAATGCGGATGTGTTAATTATGTACGGATGGTGGAAAGAAGTTGAAATTTATTTTGTTATGCGTTGCAAATTATATGAGAGAGAAATATTAGAACTAGTTGGAGATATTGGTTTTTCCAGTTGTGCTTTAGAGGGTGAAAAACTAAATTTACTATTCGAAAATTATACAAGGAAAATTTGTCATTTTATTTAGCTATCGTATTATAAGAGGCTGGACCATTTATATACAACACGAGACATATCATATGAATTTTATACATCAGACAGTGTTATGGGAGGTGAAGTAACAAAACTTATACAATAAGAATGACAGTGATTGATAAACGCGTTTTCGGGGCTGGGTAATTGAAGATATTATTGTTTGTATACTGTTTTCTCTCCTCCAGTATAAGAATTAACATTACTTACTTACTACTCATTGTATTATATACTATATATTGCAGAGCTTCTTTTATCTTGTCCGTCCTGGCATGACGAGAGGTTCCAGGTCACGTGGATCAATAATAAATGCTATATAACCAGCTTGGCATTTCAAGCAGACTGGAAAGGCGCCAACGCAATGTGTAAAGATAATGGTGTAGAATTACTGAAAGTTAACGTTAAAAGATCGGCCGACGTTCTTGTGGCCTACATGGACAATATGAGCGGCTCCAAACTATGCTACTGGACGGGTTTGAATAAGTTCATGGGAGATACAGACCCTTGGACACCAGGACGGTGGAAATGGGCTGATGGTGAGTACAGTTTTATTGAATAATCGCATGATCAGTCACCACCGGGACACAATTATAGGG
>JAVTVY010052018.1:0-26635 GCA_036873755.1 Hanleya hanleyi | reverse complement strand
GTTGATGTAACAACACAGATATTACACCATTGATGTAACAACACAGATATTACATCATTGATGTAACAACACAGATATTATACCATTGATGTAACAACACAGATATTACACCATTGATGTAACAGCAAAGATATTACAACATTAATGTAACAACACAGATATTATTACACCATTGATGTAACAACAAAGATATTACACCACTGATGTAACAGCAAAGATATTACACCATTGATGTAACAGCAAAGATATTACACCATTGATGTAACAGCAAAGATATTACACCATTGATGTAACAGCAAAGATATTACACCATTGATGTAACAGCAAAGATATTACACCGTTGATGTAACAACACAGATATTACACCATTGATGTAACAACACAGATATTACACCATTGATGTAACAACACAGATATTATACCATTGATGTAACAACACAGATATTACACCATTGATGTAACAGCAAAGATATTACAACATTGATGTAACAACACAGATATTATTACACCATTGATGTAACAACAAAGATATTACACCACTGATGTAACAGCAAAGATATTACATCACTGATGTAACAGCACATATATCACACCATTGATGTAACAGCACATATATTACACCATTGATGTAACAGCACAGGTATTACACCATTGATGTAACAGCAAAGATATTACACCATTGATGTAACAGCAAAGATATTACATCATTGATGTAACAGCACAGATATTACATCATTGATGTAACAGCACAGATATTACACCATTGATGTAACAGCAAAGATATTACAACATTGATGTAACAGCAAAGATATTACAACATTGATGTAACAGCACAGATATTACATCATTGATGTAACAACAAAGATATTACACCACTGATGTAACAGCAAAGATATTACACCATTGATGTAACAGCAAAGATATTACACCATTGCTGTAGCAACACATATATTACACCATTGCTGTAACAGCAAAGATATTACAACATTGATGTAACAGCACAGATATTACACCATTGATGTAACAACAAAGATATTACACCACTGATGTAACAGCAAAGATATTACACCATTGATGTAACAACACATATATTACACCATTGCTGTAACAGCACAGATATTACACCATTGATGTAACAGCAAAGATATTACAACATTGATGTAACAGCAAAGATATTACACCATTGATGTAACAACACAGATATTACACCATTGATATAACAACAAAGATATTACACAATTGATGTAACAGTAAACATATTACACCATTGATGTAACAACACATATATTACACCACTGATGTAACAGCAAATATATTGCACGACTGATATAACAGCACAGATATTACACCATTGATGTAACAACACAGATAGCACACCATTGTTGTAACAGCACTGATATTACACCACTGATGTAACAGCACATATATTACACCATTGATGTAACAGCACATATATTACACCATTGATGTAACAGCACATATATTACACCATTGATGTAATAGCACATATATTACACCATTGATGTCACAGAACATATATTACACCATTGATGTAACAGCACATATATTACACCACTGATGTAACAGCAAAGATATTACACCATTGATGTAACAGTGAACATATAAAAGCATTGATATAACAACGAGGAATTTCAAGCATTGATATAACAGCAAATAAATTATGGTAGTAATACAATAACAAACATATCACAGTATAAATCCACCAGCAACGGTATTACAGCATTATTATAACAGCAAATAGATTACGGTAGTGATACAATAGCAAAGATATCAAAGTATGGATCTAACAGCAACGGTATTACAGCATTGATATAATAGCAAATAGATCACAGTAGTGATATAATAGCAAAGATATCACAATATGGATCTAACAGCAACGGTACTACAGCGTTGAAATACACCAATTTGATAAACTTGGACTGCAGTGTTAACATCTCATATTCTGCAATTATCATATTTTTACCTAGTTCAGCTACGCCATTTCCTCCTGGAAAATATTGCTATCTAGGGTGTATCTACATCTCAACAGCAAGCAGAATGCCACATGTATGTATCAAAGGCAAAACATAGTCAATTACATTTGCAAAATATACTAAAAGGTCTCGAACAGGAGACTTAAAGTGATGCCACTGAGACAACAAGACGATATTCCTTTCGCCCAATCCTCATCATTGATAAGTACATTTACTTATATTGGCTATCGAACATTTGTCCCATGTCCATGAGTTGTAAGGTTCCTCAATTAGCCTCTGAATGTGACTGTTCACTAGAAGGAACATCATAGAGATATAAAACATATAATCTTCGTTGGACCCCTGGTTGACGGGATTGAGACGCCCCTAGAATCACACCTATATAAACCAACCTAAAACCACCACCAACCTCCCAAAACTCATGTTCAGAGGGCCTGTCAGTAGTATATCAAGCGCAAATTTGGTCGCATTTCAAGTAGTTCCGGCTCTTCCGGTCACGTGACCGGATGTGAATTTTGGGGGTATGTATTCCTCTGCGGTGATGCGGTCTGGTGGTGATGCGGTCGCGGAAGAAACCTCCGCGGACAGAAAGTAGTCTCATGTCAAGGGTCATATGCGGGACGTTGCTTTTCCCCTGATTCGCATATGACGTCATATCCGGGTCAAAAGGTCAAAGGTCACTTCCGGTCACGTGACGGCCCAGCAATAAGGCTGAGACCCCAGTGATTCCCAATGCACAGGGTCCCCGACAATATTGCCATCTATTTGCCCACGTTAAATGGCCAGTGGGGAACCCTCAGTTTCTCCATACAGGTTTCCCCAAAACCGTATTGGCAGGAAAAAATACATGAATCCATGGGAAGTAAGACTTATAGTAATAAAGATAACCTATAGATGTTGGACGATGTTATTATGACCAGTCTAGCATCCGTGCGACCCCAGGGTCGAGCGTTCATTGTCCAGTATATCTCCGCAAAAAATAAATATACAAAATGACGGCGCGTGCTGTGGGGTTTCATTTTTGACGAAGGCAACTCTGACTGGCCGAACCTCCTGCGGCGCAAATTCCGGGTCATCTCCCCTGATTCGAACATTTGCATCTATACGAGAAATGCCTGAATAGGGGTGGTCATTTTTTGTGGATTTTACTATGGGTTGTGGGATCTTGTTTTCGTCGTCTCGAGGTGTAGAACACGATGGGAGGGGTGTAGAAGCTAAGCGGTGAAATTTTTTGAAAAGTTCAGGGAGGTTTGATGGAGTGGATAGGCCCATAGTGGATAATGTGGGGCTCACTGGAAAACCCACACATGCTCATTGCGGTATGGGTTCTGGGATCTTGTTTTTCACGTCTCACCACGTAGAACACGATGGGCGGGGTCCCGAAGCTAAGCGGTGAATTTTTTTGAAAAAAGTCACTGTGCGTATGCGTAGTGGGTGAATAGCGCTGGGGTGGACGTTTGGGGGCGAGCAGGGCCCCTGGTGATCCGATTGGGTCGAATGAGGTATCATTGTAAAGCATACGTGAGGGAGTATCCGACGGGAGGAGTGTGACGTGGAACTGACGTCATTCTGCGCATGCGCATTAGACAAAGTGTATGGAAATAGAGTGAGTGAGTGAGTGAGTGAGTGAGTGAGTGAGTGAGCGCCCAACGCCCGTTTTAACGCATGGACGCACTAACGATGGTGGGTGAGTGAGTGAGTGAGTGAGTGAGTGAGTGAGTGAGTGAGTGAGTGAGTGAGTGAGTGAGTGAGCGAGCAAATGAGTGAGTGAGTGAATACCTAAACCATGGAGAATCATGGCTATTTTGGTGCCAAAATGGTCCAAATGAACTCCCAGAGTGAGTGAGTGAGTGAGTGAGTGAGTGCCCGTGAGGCGTGCCCAACGCCCGTCTTAACGCATGGCCGCACTAACGATGAGTGAGTGAGTGAGTGAGTGAGTGAGTGAGTGAGTGACTTAGTGAGAGTGAGTGAGTGAGTGTTCATATAAGGTCGTTTAGGAGTAGTAGCGAAAGTGGACATTTCCGGGGTGTGAAGGAAGGTATTTGGGGTAGAAATGTATCATCCGTGGTCCGAATGAGTCGTGTGAGATGTCATCTTGTAGCAACACGCACCAACGTCAAGCTTAACGCTTCAACGCCGTGGCGAATTAGACCTGAAGCGATGGTTTTTTAGATATTCCATGGAAATGACACTAATTCATCGAAATGCGGTGACACCCTTCAACGCCTGTCATTACGCCTTAACGCCCTAGCATAGGAGATAGAACAACAACACCGGAGAGAGAACAACAACAACAACAACAAGGGTGTCAGATGAGAGAACAACAGCAACAATAAGTTTTCATATAGTTTATTCTCCTCAATGTTACATCATACCCACGTTGGGGGAGCCCCGTTGGGTATGTTTAGCTTTTTATATTTTCGAGACAGATGCTAATTTTACATGCACCCACCCATGACTTGATCGCCCTGGAGGAGCGCTTCACACTGATACCCCACTCGACCCAATCGGACCATTAGGGCTCCACCTCGGTCCCAAAACGTCTATTTCCATACTCTTTGTCTACTGCGCATGCATAGAATGACGTCAGTTCCACGTCACACCCATCCAGTTGGATGCTCCCTCACGTATGCTTCACATTGATATCTCCCACGACCCAATGGGATCACTAGGGGGCACCTCGGCTCCAAAACGTCTATTTCCATACACTTTGTCTAATGCGCATGCCCAGAATGACGTCAGTTCCACGTCACACCCCTACCGTCGGATGCTCCCTCACGTATGCTTCACATTGATATCTCCCACGACTCAATCGGACCAATATTGGCCCCTCTTAAACCCGAAACGTCTATTTCCATACCCTTTGTCTACTGCGCATGCGGCGAATGACGTCAGTTCTACGTCGCACTCCTCCCGTCGTATGCTCCCTCACGTATGCTTTACAGTGATACCTCACCCGACCCAATCGGACCAATAGGGGGCCCTCTCGCCCCCAAAACGTCCACCCCAGCGCTATTCACCCACTACGCATGCGCAGTGACTTTTTCAAAAAAATTCACCGCTTAGCTTCGGTACCCCGCCCATCGTGTTCTACGTGGTGAGACGTGAAAAACAAGATCCCACAACCCATACCGCAATGAGCATGTGTGGGTTTCCCAGTGGGCCCCACATTGTCTACTATGGGCCTATCCACCCCATCAGACCTCACTGAACTTTTCAAAAAAATTCACCGCTTAGCTTCTAGACCCCTTCTATCGTGTTCTACACCTCGAGACGAAGAAAACAAGATCCTACAACCCATAGTAAAATCCACAGAAAAGTAACCATCCCTATACCCCATGCATACAGGCATTTCCCATATAAATGGAAATGTTCGAATAAGGGGAGATGCCCCGGAATTTGCGCGGCATAGGTTTCGCCCAGTCAGAGTTGTCTTCCTTGTCTCTAGAGGGCAGCACGATCGATGTCGTGATGTCAATAGGGGAATCCCCACAGCAAGCGCCGCCATTTTGTATGTTTATTTTTTGCGGAGATATACTGGACAATAAACGCTCGACCCTGGGGTCGCACGGATGCTAGACTGGTCATAATAACATCGTCCAACACCTATAGGTTATCTTTATTACTATAAGTCTTACTTCCCATGGATTCATTGATTTTTTTCCTGCCAATACGGTTTTGAGGAAACCTATATGGAGAAACTGAGGATTCCCCGCTGGCCATTTAACATGGGCAAATAGATGGCAATATAGTCGGGGATCCTGTGCTTTGGGAATCACTGGGGTCTCAGCCTTATTGCTGGGTCGTCACGTGACCGGAAGTGACCTTTGACCTTTTGATCCGGATGTGATCTGTGACCCGGATGTCACGTGACCGGATGTGACGTCATAGTGACGTCATATGCGAATCAGGGGAAAAGCAACGTCCCGCATATGGCCCTTGACATGGGACTACTTTCTCTCCGCGGAGGTTTCTTCCCGCGACCGCGTCACCGCCGGACGCATCACCGCGGAGGAATACATGCCCCAAAGGTCAAATCCGGTCACATGATCGGAAGTGCCTGAACTACTTGAAATGCGACCCAATTTCCGCTTTATATACTACTCCTGTGGTACCCAGGTATTCGTTCATTTCTATGGGTAGGACCTCCATTCATATATACTAGACAATCATACCTAAGGTGGGGGACTACCATTCCTGGGGATGCATCCAGTTACAATTTCCACTGCACGAAGCATAAGTTAAATTCTGAGCGATATTTCTATATTCCGAATATTACTATCCAGGAATTGTAATTGTCGATCTTGTCGAAACATCGCAGCGAGAGCAAACCCTTCTTCTCTTCATAAAGAGGAAGAAATCAAATCTAAATCCAATATCTGTTTACCAGTACTGAATACAAAAACAATATACTTGAATCATATGAGATGGGTATCGTAGTGAATGTACGCAACTCTATATGGAAGGCAATAGCGGCCACTCGCGTTCTCGCCCTCTGAATAAAATGGGTGAATAACGCGAGAAAACGAGAACAGTGGTCATTCTTACGTTATCGCGAAAAAACGGTCAATTCTCGCGAAATTGCGAGAACGCGAGAATTGACCGATTTTGACCGTCTAGAATTATCACATATTGTTCATATATATTTCCTCCTTCCGTTACATTAAACTACAAATATTGTTAGGGCATTTTATTTTTTCGATTTCAACCGCACCACGTCTAGACCAAAATTACCTCTTATCGTACCACCCCCTTTCATTCAATCAGTAAAGCAACATCCTTTGTATATTGACCAATCAGGTCACCTTTTTTACGCGAACATGGCTTGTTATCATGTGACGAAAGATCAGAAAGATACGTTGACGTTGTAAAGATGGATTAATTCAGCGAGCTCTGACTGTTGGTGAATAGGTACTGGAATTTGAGGACGCGGGTTCGATACCGGCGCGGGAATCATCTTCATAACACAGACCAAGAAAAGTTATCTTAAAAATAAAGAGATAATTGATATAGAATTCTTTTACCATTCGTGATAGTTGCGCTATATAATCATAGAAGTCGAAAGTTCGGCATACGTTAGTTGGAATCGGTGTTAAGCCTATGTCATTCGCTTTTACAAACAATTATTTCGTGTACTTCAACGCAATATTCCATGGGGGGTGTATTTGGACAGGGGGGAAATCGACAGCAGCAAAAACGACGTAGCGGAAAACATCAATAATTGCATGTTAATATTTAAAAATTAAAAGGGTAAATGCATTTAATCTTGTTATAATATTGCCATATCAGAAGTCTTAAGTTAAAACACAACAATAAGAGCACGCTATGGACCAAGCGATCTATATTTCTGTTCTTAACACGAGGTATCGAATCAGGACGTCGTTTGAGCGGTCAATGAGGAGTTGTCGGACCGATCATCCCGACTTACCCTTAGCCCGGATCAATGTCCTGTAAAACCCCGGTCCTCCCCGCGACTCATCTACCTCCCTTGCCCCGCCACGGCAAACCATTAAACCCGAAAGGCCCTTGTTTGTTTGCCAAGATTCACTCAAACAGATCAGGGCATTTTTTCTCGGACTATTTGAAATCCGAGATTAGCAACTTAATGGATATAGCGGTTCACCGTGTCCTTCCGCCAAGTGATCAGTGCTCTGACCCTGTACTGTCGGCGCGTTCCTTACAACGGCGCATGTTTTCCCTCGATCGGCCAAGGTATCGTTCGCATTTCAGAGTTTCTAGAAAAGCGGATTTGGTCGATATATGTTGTCAGTCGCCAAAGAAATGTCGAAGATGAGCTCCAGTGGTCACCAAAACAGTCAAGTGTGGATGAATGGATGGATGAGTGTTTCGTCGCAGTAGAATTTTGAAATAAAAAAAGAATTTTATACTTATATAACTAACTTAAAACTTTTATATTTGAGTGGGAACATTTTGTAGCATTCGTGATTGTCATCACAACAATTTGGTGATGGTGCCCGGTCATCACAACAATTTGGTGATGGGGCCCGGTCATCACAACAATTTGGTGATGGGGCCTGGTCATCACAACAATTTGGTGATGGGGCTTGGTCATCACAACAATTTGGTGATGACGAATCAAATCGTGATGACGAAATTCATCACCAAAAAAGATGACCAATACATGCCATCAAGAAAAATAGGTGATGAAGAGGGCTCCATGCAGAAAAGATGACGGCGAATGAACGAGCAAGAAAATGGCGATGGCTATCACCAAAAACGGAGATTGTGAAATATGATGATGACTCTAAGTCGTCACCTTTTATTCCTTTATTAGGTGATACTTATCCTCATCTAGATTCATTAAAGTTTTCTTTGATGCATTGAAATATGAAGGAATTTAAACTAATTTCTACACTCTTATACGAGTTGTAAGCTTCGTATATATTTAAAATAAATGCTGATGAGAAATTTTGAACGCAATCCGCCTTCCTGGAGAGACCTCAGTGAGTTCCTCGCGGGCATGTTGCTGAATTTACATATTGTAAGTGGTTGGTTGCCGTGCCGATAGGTCTGAAAGTTGCTCCCAAGGATGTCAATACAACTGTTTACTTTGCAAGTTCATTATGGCAATAACAAAGTTGCGAAAAGTTATCTTAACGTCAAGTTATTCAACATCTACAGTCAGCAATTGAGTATTCAGACGCCTGGTCGTCAAGTAATTGTAATAAATTTGTACACCAGATGCTCTTCAACTTTGAATTACTTACTTGTACTTTGCAAAATAATAGATACATTTTCAACTTACCTTCAATTAAATACTTATAGAAAATTTAATGTGTATATCATCATCATCGCCATCATCATCGTCAACACGTCATTCTCCATCGGCAGAAAGGGTGGCTGTCATCAGACGCTTTGGATTTCCTGGTCATCATGGTTTCCACCTATCTTTTCCATGGATATCCTCTATTTCCACGATGAACCTTCGATTTACTGACAACGGGCTTATGTTGCTATATGCCTGGCAATGCATGGCAATGTTATCTGGAAGCTCGAATTTAATCCTGCTTAACTCGAATGAATGAACATATGAACACCTGTATGTAGTCCAATATCATCATGATGTTGAAATGAACAATCATCTTCAAAGCCTGACTGACACATTCACTTTGGGAACAACTCGGCATGATAAAGCATACTGGTCATACTGGACGATTCCAAGACAGAAATGGCTTTCTCAACTCATGCGCCTCCACTCAAAGCTTCTCAGATTTGACGATACATGTCGCACGATGAGTGCAAAATACGAACGTAACGTGCAAGATCTTGGGTGTTACGTTTCGTAACTTGTGTCCTAATTCCGCTTAACTTGACCCGGGGCCAGGGCCGTATGAACCCCATGTGTGAACGTTCGACACAATCAAAGTGTGACTGAGATACATCTTTCTCTAGATAAAGACTTTACAGCTTGCAGGGTACTAGTCTATGTACTATGATTTTTTTTTAATTGATGCTATACTGTTCTACGAATAAGATCCTTGGATCATGAACTCGGAAATTCTTTAATGAACGACGGCTGAATATTGAATGACGGACTAGACGCTTGTATTCTTATTTCATTAAATGAAGGTCAGAGCCTTAATTTTCGCCACATTGGGTTTATCTACCAAAGTACTTAGTACCAGCGCTCTGAATCTATCTACACTATGAGTTGGTTTTCTTGGTTTCTCGGTTGTATTTTGGGTAACTTTGAGCTTTTGCATGTTCGAACTCAATATAATTTGGGTCTAAAGAAAACTAAATTTGAAGAAACAATTCTTCTCGATATATACGCGTATCAATTTAGATTTATTGAAAAAACCCAAAGTATATTGGCTTTAACATGCAAAATGAAATTTGGATATTCATATCACCGGAAAACAAATATCTTGGTTTAGGGTGGAACCAATCGTGAAAACCCAACCAAAAACAATGAAAATCAATGTGAAAGGGAAGGCAGTCCGTTAGAAGTTTGCGTCCGCTCATTATTCTTTAGCCGAGCTAAGATTTCTTTTCCTCTCTGTTTACCTGGCCTCTAACGTCTGAAAAACCATGATACCACTCGGCACTTTTTTGGTTGTCAAACCCTTATCGTATCACATTTGTTACCTGGTCTGTGTATACACCATGTAATTAAGACTCTTCGATATTTTGTTGGAACATTCTGTATCTGATCATTCTTCATGTCATCTGAATTGGTGTGCTAAATATCATGGTACTCTAGTACTCGGGCCATAATCAAGGTGTGGCTAATTAGTCACATTTATTTCTTGACAACGTCCTAATCAAATGCAGTGACACGTAGTGTTCTTTAAAATATATTATCAGAAGTAGATGAACAACAAGTCTGCAACCTTTAATTAGTCTAGCTGGAATGATTTCATTCAGCTTTGAAAAAGTTGGATATATCTCCAACGAAACGTCCGCTCCACAGCAATAAAGAAATTGTGATTCATAGAATAGCCTTGTGTTATAGAATGCATTTGACACCGCTGGCCTGCACATGGTGTGACGTATTTGCGCAGTAAGATTGGTATGTGTCGTGTTCGCGCAGATTCAAAATAAAAATCGAGTGATGCATCATGGGAAATGAGCTGATGCTGGATTTCAAATGCTCAGCCTACGAAACGTACATAATTAGTCATACCCATGTTCCCCCGCGTGGAGACTTTGTACAACGTCTTGTGTGTGTTGAGTCTGAACAAGAGGCCAGTAGTTCTGGTTGTTTGACAAGTACCAATGCCGTCTGGCTGTCTACTCTAATGACACTTCTGATATAAAAGCACAGGGACCTGGAGCGAGAGTTTCCTGTAGAGAAAGAGATGTTAAATTCAACGTGGTGTCGGATATGGGGTACCTTGTTCCATGTTAAATTCTGATTAAACTCGCGAACATTTACTAAAAAAGGAGCCAGTCCCAAGGTGTATTCCATGCCACGAAGATATCACAGTGAAAGATATTCTTATCGACTGTATAGATTTTAAGATTGTAACTGATTCTTTTTAAGATTTAGAAGATCTTTTTAGTCAGATGAATGAAGACTGTATCTTAGATTATTTGAGAGAAATCGGTTTATTGCATAGGTTTTAATGTATGTATGTTTTAATGTGTTGGATTACTAAGTTATTAACTTGAATACTTAGAATTTTGCTTGATCGTCGCTATATAGCTGAAATATTGCTGAACGCGACGTTAAACCTTAATTCTCTCTCTCTCTCTCCTTGTTGAAGAGAGTATAGGGACCCCATATTCCAATCGTTGACCACATCCCAAACTCGACCGCCTCTGTGCCAGTCTTGTCACAAGCCCCCGTTATATAATTGGCTGCCAATAGGTAATTATACAATTTTAATTAATGACTCAGTAGAGACATGCCAGAAAGAGTTTCCGATGTTATTGGAAAGTATTTGCTTTATGCACAGACACCATACCTTATCCACTACTGAACATTTCTTTCAGTTCAGCGCCATCCAGGTAAACACGAGATAACACTATACATATCTACCACGTGAGTGTTCATGGATCGGCAATGAGTTGATTGTGAGTTTTCATAGATACACCAACACTGTTGTATGAAAAGACTGTTAGCGCTGGTTGGACCATAATCATCACTACATGTAACCACAAATATGCTAGAAACTGGAAAGCATATAAACGTACAAGCACAATTTTATTCAGTCCAAACCCATGTCGACGTCGCATATATGGAATAATATAGCTACTCAAAACGCTTCTCTTTCTTCTGGAAGGTCTTTTATCCAATAAATATATCAAAGACTGGACCCCGGAAAATTATAATCTGCCAGTAAGATTTGACTCTTTTTAGCTCTACTTCAAGCATATACATTTGAACACCGGTAAGACATCCTTATTATGTAAACTCTTAGAACATATCCTCTGCATCAAACCCTCAGACGTCGGCTCGGTACCTTCTAACACAATAAGAGAGTACCCTGAAAACGACACTAATTTTCAAGCAGAACTTTTTTCCTGGGAAAGAAGAAGAAATGCAAAAGTATTCGTCTACAGTCAACACTCGAATAAACTCACAGTAGTTGAATGATCTTTTAATTGTTCTCTAATGTTTCTGTACGCCGGTCAACAGACGAGGCTGTATATTGCAATCACGATTTCTGTCCTTCTGTTTTGTAAGCTGTGTGATATTTCCAGTTCCAGGTCATTAATTTGAACCAATCTTGGGGTATACGTTACCCGTGCGGTAAAGAGGATCCCTATTCATTTTGAGATCAAAGGTCAAGGTTACTGTGGCCGAAATCAGTAAATCATTGATAATTGTTATGTTTATGCTGAAAGTACAGTTGGAAGATGTGGATTGTGATGGCAACGAAGCAGGCTATTGACTTTAACCCCTCAACCAATTGTGGCCAAATGGCATTGTATGCGTTGTCCGTCCGTCCGTCCGTCCGTCTGTCTCTCCATCTTGTGCGTTAATACAATATCTTTTGAAGGATTATTGCCAGGCATTCCAAATTCATATAGCATATGCAACTGGCAATGGGCCTGAAACCTATTGAAGATGACTGACTTTGACACATTTTATCAAGGTCAAATTTCAGTATTTGGTTATATCTTATGAAAGATTACATCTAGGCTCTCCAAATTCTCACTACATATTCAACTGGGGATAGACCCAGTTGAAACCTTTCCAATTTGACCGACCTTGACCTATTTATCATGGTCAAATTCTAGTTATTGCAATATCTCAAGGGATCAAGGCTCCGTTCTCCAAATTCACACTACAGTACATACAGTACAGGGCGTTTATTGAAGCCAATAACGCTCTTGTTATCTATGTATGCCTGCATAATTTCCTTTGCAGGCACATTTTGTAGTCTATATTGTTTCAACCAGGTAGTGATTGGATTTGAAGTCTGTTCAGTGCTGTATCCTTCAAACATTTAGTTTCACATGCTTTTATTCCCCAATTCCTGACTGTTTGAATGTTTTTTGAAAACGGCGCAGAAAAGTCAAATTGTATGGCTACTCTAACGTTAATATTTCGGATGATTGTTTTGTCGGTCGTGATTCAATGACTCAAATCGCCATCTATTAATTTATTGATTTGAGAGAAAAATGTGACTGTATATGCGGATGTTCTCAATATAATTTCAGTATTTTTTAATCTTTTTTATCGACACTCTCCTTCAAAGTGAAGGTATCATTCTCTTGGGGTTGATTAATCTAGTCCCTTCTCGGCAGATGTAAATAAGCACCCTTGTGCGGAGAACACTGTCTGTAATCAAAAGACGAGATCGTCTTGGAATTCCCTCAAGTGGAAAGTTAAGTGGAACTCTATTGTTCTATTCGTGTTGCTCAGATGTTATACTCTTTAATCCGAATACAATATTTCATTTGTCAGTTTTTGGACCGTGCTTAATTACAAACTTGTTAAACGTAAATTAATCGAATTTCCTATCAGAGTTTTGGCAAAATCACAACTTGGACCCATATGGCGAACTCGGACAGCAACCTAGGACGATGCCACTTGATTTCAACTCGCCCTGAAACTGGGAGTCAATCGGCGGAGAAATGATGCTTCAGTCCTTCAAAGACCATGTTCACTCCACCAGGGCTCCGGGCTAAAATCGTTCCTTCGCTGCTGTTCATATGGACGGCAATTTTATGCCAAGTGGATTACTTTTTTTTCCTTGGATCAAGATCTTGGAGACTGAAGATACGGGCGTTTGAAAAGAAGGCTTTGTAGCTGTGCAGGGGACGATTGGGCCAATGCAAGGATGGATAATTAGCTGTAATACAACTAGTGTTTGACTTCAATTACTACGCGGGGCATACCCGTGGCAATTTCTTCCCAGCCCTATAGTTTCACTGCTCCTACTAACATTATCTCATTACGAGAGATTAACCGCTCTGCCATGGGTTCCAATCATGACAACGCCGACGAGCTGGAATCTCGTTCAATGGCGAAAATCGAATCCGCTCGAATCTTATGTTTACACAAACAAAATTTAGCCCTAATTAGCCCGTAAGATGGAACTCTTTCTAACAAAAAAAAATTAAGAAGGGGAGAAAGGAAAAAGAAAATCTGGAGCGGGTATGATAAAAAATTGGGAATATCGACAAAATGAAGGAACAAGAGAAAATGTCCGTGCGATCTATAACGGACAACTTACAGTGAACGCCCCTTGATTCATTCTCCGATCAAGTATATATTTTTAGGAATTTTCAGATCCACTGTATAATTTCTGGACTGTCTTGTTGGAAAGTAACGACTAGAAGATTCTCAGTATTTATTGAACATACCACAAAGTGCCATACGGTCATTCATATAGAGTTGTTGTCCACAAAAATCTGTTTTGTTATAATATATCTGTCTTCACAGTGTTTCTTCTAATGAGTGTTATGTAGTCATTCAATTTTTTCCATTATAAAATCATAATCTCAGCCTAATCGTTCGCTTCTATGCCATAATTGGTATGATTTGTTCTTGTTATGATTTTCAATGGGGTAGTTATAGTATCCTGAATATGTGTACTATAGACTCTTCATACATGTCTTGATGCAGTTTTGTAAAATATTGTTTTAAAGCGAAAGTGTAGTTTTAATTCTCCGGTTAGTTCCAGTCATGTGTTCCATTTTAACAACTTAAACACAGGTTTTCTACGTTCAGTCTTCACAACTTTTATTTCGTTTATGTGATACTATACAGTGAAAACCACTCCAAGTTACGATTGGGTAATCAGAATAAACAGATATTAAACCAATACAAAAAGTAAGTATATATTGTAAAATTCGTACTCATTATAAATGATTTAATGGTGAATTCGAACAATTGGATTAGAGTGAGGTATCGTATATGTACTATTGCAAAAGTCAGTATATGAATTTGGTCCTTCGTTTATAGAACATGTCCTGCAAGTTGTAGCTGCTCGTCAAAGGGAAGAAATAGGAAAAGACGTCAAA
Organism: Hanleya hanleyi; assembly: GCA_036873755.1. Classification (NCBI taxonomy): domain Eukaryota; kingdom Metazoa; phylum Mollusca; class Polyplacophora; order Lepidopleurida; family Hanleyidae; genus Hanleya; species Hanleya hanleyi. The sequence continues at coordinate 11,699 of JAVTVY010052018.1, read as the reverse complement.
AACTTTCTGGCGAAGTTTTATGAGGTGAGGTGAAGAATGGGACTTGAAAAGACTGATTATAATTTACTCCAAAGATGTTCAGGTGTTCGTAGCTTGGGGGTAAAGTCTACTCCGATGATTGGGTGGAGAAACTAGTTTGTTAGGGTTAACCTGTGTGTGCCGGTGGTCTTCTCAAAGGTCCGCGCACAGCTGTGCACCCCTTTTTAACAAGGGTCATGCTAGAAAAAGGAACAACCGCATAATTATCTGAGGCTAGGAGTGGGCATAAAACCTATACGCACCACCTCAACTTTCGCTGCATTCTTATATCCTTTATTCTCAATTAAATCGAGCTGGGGTTTTGTCGTTGTGGTCGTACTCTTCAACATCTTAAAGAAGAATGTTCCCCCTTTCTAGACGAAGTAAAAGAACCAGACCCACGTACATGTAGTGATTTCTGATATTAAATAGAATAAAAGCGAATCTCGATTTTAACGATCGCAGTGGGACGGCGAACATCAGAACGTGTGTATTCAACATCTTGTCTAAATAAAGAAGCTTACAGAGCCATTTTCACACCATTTACGATAAATGAAAGAAGCAAATCCGACAATTATGCCAGAAAATGGGAATAAAATAAGAAACAAATCTACTTGGACAAAATAATCACTCAGGTTTATTGTTCATCAAACGCGATAAGTACATAGGCGAGTTATTTATACAACAATGGGGTATAGAAACTTCGATATTGGAGAACATTTGCGGAAAAAATGAAATCTCCTGTCAAGGATTTCACATCAAAGAATATATAAATTACGTCTTTATCCGGAATGCATTTTGAATCATATATAAAACTCATTTTTAATCTATACATTCTAAGTACAATACGAGTAAATTTACATACTACATACAAAAGATTTCATAAAAGCTTAGCTATCATAACGATATTAATTTTTTATAAGCAATTAAATATTTTAATGAATTCAAGATTGAATGAAAGAGAGAAAAAAATGGACCATTCACCTATCCAACTCAATTTCCCCCCGCCCCCGCCCCCATCTCTCTTCCTCTCTTACCTCCAGCTCAGGCTTGTCAGGTTGTCAGGGATTTAAATGAGTTCTTTGCCAATATACGGTTTCTTTGAAGAAGTAATGTCCTCATTTGTTCATCCAAATAGGACGATCAAAATCTCATCCGAATTTTACAAACAGAAGGAACAACAGTGTAAACATGTAGCTTATAATGGATCATAAATTAATGATGTTATAAATACATTAAACAATATTAATATTGTCAGCATTTGATGATATGAAAAAAATTGTTGACTGACAGCTGATACGATACAATAAGAATTTACTGAACTATTAAATTGAACGAGAACGAACAATATGTCCAAACCCATATACACACCTCCCCCCACGCTGTACCCAAGCTATTTCAATACATATGATTGCTCTCCCAAGTAGCCTTGAAATGCTACATAGTTCGGATTATTAATCAACATCTACATTCTGTGCATTTCGCACATAGATTTTCCAAGACATTCCCATACATGCAGTAGTAGTTGTGGATGTGCCCAGTTGCAGGACAGATGACAAATTTCAAACAATCAAAAACCAGAATGAGAACTAAATTCACCTAGCTATCTACGGTAATTATGTAAGAAAACGATTAGCTATACACAAGGTGTAGATTAATTAATTCATTAATTAGAGCATTCAATAGAGAGTAATATAATTACTCCGGTTTGCTTAAATTCAATTTTCTATTTTTTGCTCCAGACTGTATTCTATAAATAAGGAAAGTAAAAATAGTTTGTCGTACACTAAATCAAACAGACGTCGCACAAACCGCAAAATAAGCACATTTGTTGGAAATAGTTGTGAATTGAAGGCACAACAACAAGAATATTGCCGAAAGTCAACAAATTCGTTTCGTGCCAATGAAGCTCTATTACCGACTTTGTACTCATCGACCTTTCCGAAAAAAGGTGTGAGTGCTGTATTTGTGAACTACAGAATCATGAAGTGCGATTTATGATTCAATACACCGATGATTAGTATCCCTATGCAGATTTTCGGTTGCATACACTTATAGGCGGCTAAGGACAGGCGTTCTATGAGCAAAGAGTATACTGATGTCGTACAACTGAAATGGACAACTGGTAAACGGTGGGAGCGGGAAAGGGGAGGGATAGAGAGTGGGAAAATGAGAAATTGTTGTAAATGAGAAAGCGTCTTGGCGATAGAAAGGGTTGCGTGCGCAGTGGAATTGGGGAGAGGGGAGTATTTCTTCACATCACAGAATTTCAGCTTCTATTTCTCCAAAAATATTTACATGCAAGATTCTGTGGATATTTGCCCTCAAAATTCTGCTGACATCATCTTGACGACACCAGGGTGCCATAATAATGCAACAAAACATGGATAGTATTCACGCAAATCAACTGTGTGAAGAACTTTTTCATTTTAGAAATCTTGAACGAACATACTTTGACGTGGATGAGGAAGTATTCTTATTTTACTATACCAGAAACAGGGATATAATCATGTCTTGCTGGCATCATTGAAAACGGTTGACCGCTTCTCTCTTGTAGGCAACCATATTGTCTTTTTATTATTTGTATTTCATATACATTTAGAATTGGTGCAAACTCTCACACGAAACAGGTCCTTCGATTCTTGACGCGGAAATTCTTTTGTGAACGACGGCTGAATATTGAATGTCGGATGTGACGCTTGTTGTAGAGAGAGTAGAGTGAGGAGGATATTTTGAAAGTCCGAAGTTCAAGAACAAACGACTATATAGGCTAAAAGCTGGCATTGTGATACCGGGTTCACAAACTACGATGGAGTACAATACAAACTCATAAAAAATGTACTTTAATTGATGTTACGATATTGACTTAAGAAAGTCTTCATTCCTTCCACCATTGTAACCTGGACCGATGGGAACATTCGGATAGTCAATAACTCGGGCAATACTATGACACGACATTAACGTCATGTCTTAACATATTCACCAGCACACTTTCCGCGAAGTTGCCAAAGAAATATCTACGGAAAAATAAACAGTGGATAAATCGTATATGGTGAAGTGCTCTCTCAGGTCCGCGTGTAACATTCATCCCGCCGAGCATACATAAATGGCTAATTAGGCTGCTATTCCCTTACAACATATTTGCTATATAAATTATGAGTGCTGATATATGAAAGAAGGAAGACGCTTCCAGTCAGTCTTCACTGCCATCAACACGGCCATATTAAACATTTATGCTCCAGTGTAAACAACTTCGACAACCGAAGACAGAGTAAATATCGAACAGCATGGCGAAGATCTGAAACTATACTGGTATACCGGTTTATTGCGATTTTATCCCGAATCGCATGATTCTATTTACTGGCATCTTAATAAACGAGGTGTTTATTTTTTTATTTTTTTTTTTTATTGAAAGAAACATAACTAAAATAAATTGCATATATTGTTGCGGGGTGTACAAACTAGAAAAACTTGCAATTCAGATAAATGATGAATAAAATACTGGTTTGAATGAATTTTGTTCAACCAAGTCGTTTTACCTTCCTGTTACACAAATGTTTACAGACAATGCATGAGCAACAAAGCATAAAGATACAAGCCGAGAATTTTTTCCCGAAAATGTCAGGAAAACAGCAATTAATGTTCTTGTCTATTTCGATTTAAAAGGAAAAAATGTCCTAAATCCAACGAGCTATTTCTGAAAACCCGTCTTGGCCGCCAACTTGACTTCAAATGGTGCATTGGCTCAATGATCTATATACAAAGTCAGACAGTTTATGTTTTCTTGTTCCGATAGAAATTTACTCAGCGATTGACAGTCCGAACTCCCCATCACAACCCCACTCAAGCCCACCAGTCGTTATATCACAGGCCCTTGAACCAAGGGTTAATGTATTCCTGAAACATTATAACTTTCATCAATCACGTATATAAAATGTAATCATTGTAGGGAAAGATGCCAGGTCCCCAAAATGGAAATGCACATGTTTATTTCCTACTTCAAATTCCTGTTCGCTGAATATTAATGTTAAAATCTCTTTGAAAGAAAGCTGTCTGATGGCATCGTTTGTCTTTTTCCCTTTGTTACAAACGTACAGCGAACAAGTTTTTAAATTTTGCATGCAGGCGCATGGAGACCGGAAATGAAGTTAGTGGGGTTTGGTAAAAGCTCAATACTGCCATATTTCCTTCAAGTCGGTACAGTGTTCAGTCAATCGATTCACCTTAAAAGCCATTTCAGAAAAAAAAAACACTATAAATTTAGAACAAAAGAATATTTTAAATTTATAGTTCCCTCATCATATTTCCGTCACGCCGATTAAATAATCAATTTTGTTTTAATGTGATCAGTAAATTCATGCATGCCATTACATGACAATGTACATGCGCCAGTTGTGTAACTGTGCAAGTACATGTACAACCAGAAGTTCATTATTCCAGAAGTCTACAAACTCCATTTACGACATTCAGGCGACATCGGGCTACTCACTATACCGTTTCGATAAACAGTAACGAGATTATGGAAACAATGTTAGCGCCATCTACTGGTGCAAATCTACGAATCCCAGACAGAGGCTATATTATTCTGTTGCATTGTGGGAAGTCTGGATACTCAACTCACATTACGCTATCTCATCATTCGCTGCGTATATCCCACCGATAAATGGCGTATGATTTATTGCATTAATCATTGACTTGCACTATAATTGAAGGTAAGCCTTTGACAATATCATTTGCCACGATAGCAGCGGAAGTTACATTGATGCGTGGCTCCCTGCCTGATTTGCGGTTCGTTAATCGGGTCGTTTTCCTTTCACTCCATCATAGGAAATTCTTTTAATCGATGATAACTGCACTACTTTCGACCTGAAGTTGCCAAAATTATCATAATTTACGCATAATGGTTATTTCATGGAATAGTAATATTAATTGATACATATTACACCAGTTATACTCGCCAATCTTAAGTTCCAGCACTGAATCATAGACGCGATTGATAGTTCTGACCTATGATCGAATGGCAACCAGTATAAACTTGCACAGAGACAGTGCTGTTCCATCATATTTGACACACGTCGCAATCGTTTCTTTTATTATCTTAAACTACTCATTTAAATTTAAATTACTATTAAATCCGTGAGTTCTGAAAGAATTTAGATAGAACAAAAATAAATTATTGGTAATAATGATGACTACGTAATAGGAATAAAGAAGCCCACAGAATGCAAAAAAATAAAGAAGAAAAAATTCATGTCTAACTACAACAAAAAGCACGAAAATCGATTATGTAGAGAATAGTTAAAATAACGCAGGTCGAAATAGAAGCTAGGGACTAAATTCTTATCTACATGGAATATACGTGACTTGTCTCAAAGTTCTAGAGATGAAGAAATACGTGATAATGAGGTATTCATACGTTATAATTAGTCGGCAATTATTTTGGTCAACCACAGTTGTGCCATACCGCTAAGGGTCGGCCACAAAGCCCATGTATTTACTCGATCATGATAGTTCAAGAACTTTTGTCCTCCACATCAAAATACTAATCCGATTTGTTAAGTTTTTTTAATAGCTAAGCCGAAATATATTGTTTGACAGTGATAACCACACGAAGAAATTGGGTAGACTGTGCTCCTAAGTCGACAGATCAACTAGCTTGCCATTTTCTCCCGTCAATGAAACTGTTTATTCTGGTCAAACATGAAGTTTTTGCTCAGCTAAGAGAAATAAAACTAAACACTCAGACGTCAGACTGAGTGGTAACTTTCACAACACTGTTGAAATGGTTAACATCGTCAGAATTGTCAGGATTTATCGATGCACTGTTGTGAGGTTTGAAATGTTATCACTAGGACCAGATCGGTTGTACAAATATTCACGTTAGCCCTATCTGGCCTGGGCGATTTGGGGTGTACCGCAGCCTGGGGGTGGGGCGGCGGAAACTGCCCCCCCCCCCCATATATTTTTGCTATCGCTAAGGCTAGGGGGCTGAAAATTACCACACTATATCACTGGGTCAAGCTCTACCAGAAAATGTAAAAAAATAATCCAAGATGGCCGCCATGATGACGCCACTGTGACGTCATTTCCAAAAAGAGCATTTTTGGACAATTTTTTGGTCAGAATTTTCGAATTTTTTATTTTGTTTTTTTCTTCGCAAAAACTGCATGATAAATTAGTAAATAATAATCTGATATGAAATAAAATAGATTTTACCCAATTTCCATACAGAAAAGCAAATTTTTTGAAGAAATATGACGAAAACATCACTTTTCTGGTACCCCACATGGCCGCCATTTTGAATTTACCCATGATCCTCTGCTCGGGGGGTCATGCAAATAGGCTCAAAATGACCCCAATATGATAATCTAAAAAGTCAAGAAGTTTCAGCTCTCAACTTTTTGTCGTTCCGGAGATAGGAACAAAAATCCAACAGGACGGGGGGGAGTGCTACAAGATGTCACATACAAATGCCCTCATATAAACTGAGGTTGTTTCACATAAACATATCACAATATGAATTGATGACACAAATGTAATTGTATGATGTGGCCAATACGCATTATCCATTTGGCAGAGAGAGAGAGAGATACATATACAGAGAGAGTTTTTAACGAATATTACGTTCAAAGAAAGTAGAAAAGGTAAGTGGATTATGCAACCATCCACAGGTGGGAGGACTAAATTCAATTATCCACAGGCAAGTGGAGTATATTACTTAATCAACAGGTGGGTGGAGTAGGGACATTCATCCGCATGTGAGTGAAGTAGATGCAACCACTCACAGATGAGTGGATTAAGTGCAATCATATGTAGCTGAGTGGAGTAGACATCCACAGGTGAATGGAGTAGACGTCATCATTCACAGGTGAGTGGAGTAGATGTCATCATCCACAGGTGAGTGGAGTAGATGTCATCATCCACAGGTGAGTGCAGCACAGGCCATCATCCACAGGTGAGTGGAGTAGATGTCATCATCCACAGGTGAGTGCAGCACAGGCCATCATCCACAGGTGAGTGGAGTAGATGTCATCATGCACAGGTGAGTGGAGTAGATGTCATCATCCACAGGTGAGTGGAGTAGACGTCATCATGCACAGGTGAGTGAAGTAGATGTCATCATCCACAGGTGAGTGCAGCACAGGCCATCATCCACAGGTGAGTGCAGCACAGGCCCTCATCCACAGGTGAGTGGAGTAGATGTCATCATCCACAGGTGAGTGCAGCACAGGCCATCATCCACAGGTGAGTGCAGCACAGGCCATCATCCACAGGTGAGTGGAGTAGATGTCATCATCCACAGGTGAGTGCAGCACAGGCCATCATCCACAGGTGAGTGAAGTAGATGTCATCATCCACAGGTGAGTGAAGTAAACGTCATCATCCACAGGTGAGTGGAGTAGATGTCATCATCCACAGGTGAGTGAAGTAAACGTCATCATCCACAGGTGAGTGGAGTAGATGTCATCATCCACAGGTGAGTGAAGCCAAGCATCATCATCCACAGGTGAGTGGGTAGATGTCATCATCCACACGGAGTGAGTGCAGCACAGGCCATCATCCACAGGTGAGTCTGGAGTAAGACGTCATCATGCACAGGTAGTGAATAGATGCAACCACCCACAGGTGAGTGAAGTAGATGCAACCACCCACAGGTGAGTATGTGAATTCATCCACAGGTAGGTAAATAGATGCAGCAAATCCACAGGTGAGTGAAGTAGATGCAGCCGTCCACAGGTGAGTGAACTAGATGCAACCACCCACAGAGTGGAGTATGTGAATTCATCCACAGGTGAGTGGAGTAAGTGCAATCACCTGCAGCTGAGTGGAGTAGATGTTATCATCCACAGGTGAGTGGAGTAGATGCAACCACCCACAGGTGAGTGAAGTAGATGCAACCACCCACAGGTGAGTGAAGTAGATGCAACCACCCACAGGTGAGTGAAGTATGTCAATTCATCCACAGGTGAGTGAAGTAGATTCAGCCGTCCACAGGTGGTGAAGTAGATGCAACCACCCACAGGTGGTGAAGTATGTGAATTCATCAGGTGAGTGGGTAAAAGTGCAATCACCTGCAGCTGAGTGGAGTAGATGTTATCATCCACGGTGAGTGGAGCAGGTGTCATCATCCACAGGTGAGTGGGTAGATGTCATCATCCACAGGTGAGTGGGTAGATGTCATCATCCACACAGGTGAGTGGAGTAGATGTCATCATCCACAGGTGAGTGGAGTAGATGTCATCATCCACAGGTGAGTGGAGTAGATGTCATCATCCACAGGTGAGTGGAGTAGATGTCATCATCCACAGGTGAATGGAGTAGATGTCATCATCCACAGGTGAGTGGAGTAGATGTCATCATCCACAGGTCAGTGGAGTAGATGTCATCATCCACAGATGAGTGGAGTAGATGTCATTATCCACAGGTGAGTGGAGTAGATGTCATCATACACAGGTGAGAGCAGTACTGGTCATCATCCACAGGTAGTGAAACAGGTGAATTCATCCACAGGTGAGTGGAGTAAGTGCAATCATTTGCAGCTGAGTGGAGTAGATGTCATCATCCACAGGTGAGTGGAGTAGATGTCATCATCCACAGGTAAATGGAGTAGACGTCATCATCCACAGTTGAGTGAAGTAGATGCAACCACTCACAGGTGAGTGAAGTAGGTGACTTCATCCACAGGTGAATGGAATAGACGTCATCATCCACAAGTCAGTGCAGTACATGTCATCATCCACAGGTGAGTGCAGCACAGGTCATCATCCACAGGTGAGTGGAGTAGACGTCATCATCCACAGGTGAGTGAAGTAGATGCAACCACCCACAGGTGAGTGAAGTATGTGAATTCATCCACAGGTGAGTGGAGTAAGTGCAATCATCTGCAGCTGAGTTGAGTAGATGTCATCATCCACAGGTGAGTGGAGTAGATGTCATCATCCACAGGTGAGTGGAGTAGATGTCGTCATCCACAGGTGAGTGGAGCAGATGTCATCATCCACAGGTGAGTGGAGTAGATGTCATCATCCACAGGTGAGTGGACTAGATGTCATCATCCACAGGTGAGTGGAGTAGATGTCATCATCCACAGGTGAGTGGAGTAGATGTCATCATCCACAGATGAGTGGAGTAGATGTCATCATCCACAGGTAAGTGGAGTAGATGTCATCATCCACAGGTGAGAGCAGTACTGGTCATCATCCGCAGGTGAGTGAAGTAGGTGAATTCATCCACAGGTGAGTGGAGTAAGTGCAATCATCTGCAGCTGAGTTGAGTAGATGTCATCATCCACAGATGAGTGGAGTAGATGTCATCATCCACAGGTGAGTGGAGTAGATGCCATCATCCACAGGTGAGTGGAGTAGATGTCATTATCCACAGGTGAGTGGAGTAGATGTCATCATCCACAGGTGAGTGGAGCAGATGTCATCATCGACAGCTGAGTGGAGTAGATGTCATCATCCACAGCTGAGTGGAGTAGATGTCATCATCCACAGGTGAGTGGAGTAGATGTCATCATCCACAGGTGAGTGGAGTAGATGTCATCATCCACAGGTAAGTGGAGTAGATGTCATCATCCACAGCTGAGTGGAGTAGATGTCATCATCCACAGGTGAGTGGAGTAGATGTCATCATCCACAGGTGAGTGGAGTAGATGTCATCATCCACAGGTGAGTGGAGCAGATGTCATCATCCACAGGTGAATGGAGTAGACGTGATCATCCACAGCTGAGTGAAGTAGATGCAACCACTCACAGGTGAGTGAAGTAGGTGACTTCATCCACAGGTGATTGGAGTAAGTCTAATCATCTGCAGCTGAGTGGAGTAGATGTCATCATTCACAGGTGGGTGGAGTAGATGTCATCATCCACAAGTGAGTGGAGTAAATGCCATCATCCGCAGATCAGTGGAGTAGATAGGCATTATCCATTTGGTTGTTATCAAGACATACACAGAAAGAGTCTATACAGGTAAGTGGATTATGCAACCATCCACAGGTGAGAGGAGTAGATGTCTTCATCTGCAGTGGAGTAGGTGCAGTTAACCACAAGTGAGTGAAGGAGATATAATCGCCAAGGTGAGTGAAATAGGTGCAATCATCCACAGCTGCGTGGTGTAAATGCAATTATCTACAGATGAGAGTAGTTGTTATCTTTGACGGGTACGTAGAGTAGATGCATCATTCACCGGTGAGTAGAGTAGATGCATCATTCACAGATGAGTAGAGTAGATGCATCATCCACAGGTGAGTGGATTAGATGCAACCATTCACAAGTGAGTAGAATAGATGCATCATTCAAAGGTGAGTGGATTAGGTGCAATCATTCACAGTTGAGTAGAGTGATGCATCAACCACAGGTGAGTAGAGTAGATGCATCATCCACAGGTGAGCAGAGTAGACGCAACATTCACAGGTGAGTAGAATAGATGCATCATTCACAGGTGAGTAGAGTAGATGCATCATTCACAGATGAGTAGAGTAGATGCATCATCCACAGGTGAGTAGAATAGATGCATCATTCACAGATGAGTAGAGTAGATGCATCATCCACAGGTGAGTAGAATAGATGCATCATTCACAGATGAGTAGAGTAGATGCATCATCCACAGGTGAGTAGAATAGATGCATCATACACAGGTGAGTAGAATAGATGCATCATTCACAGATGAGTAGAGTAGATGCATCATTCACAGATGAGTAGAATAGATGCATCATTCACAGATGAGTAGAATAGATGCATTATACACAGGTAAGTAGAATAGATGCATCATTCACAGATGAGTAGAGTAGATGCATCATCCACAGGTGAGTGGATTAGGTGCAATGATTCACATGTGAGTAGAGTAGATGCATCATTCACATGTGAGTAGAGTTGATGCATCATTCACATGTGAGTAGAACAGATGCATCATCCACAGGTGAGTAGAGTAGCTGCCTCGTCTACAGGTGAGGAGAATAGATGCATCATACACAGGTGAGTCCACAGATTTGTAAAGTAGATGCATCATACACAGGTGAGTAGAATAGATGCATCATCCACATGTGAATAGAGTAGATACATCATCTACAGGTGAGTAGAGTAGATGCACCATACACAGGTTTGTAAAGTAGATGCATCATACACAGGTGTGTAGAGTAGATGCATCATACACAGGTGTGTAGAGTAGATGTATCATACACAGGTATGTAGAGTAGATGCATCATACACAGGTGTATAGAGTAGATGCATCATACACAGGTGTGTAGAGTAGATGCATCATACACAGGTGTGTAGAGTAGATGTATCATACACAGGTGTGTAGAGTAGATGCATCATACACAGGTGTGTAGAGTAGATGCATCACACACAGGTGTGTAGAGTAGATGCATCATACACAGGTGTGTAGAGTAGATGTATCATACACAGGTGTGTAGAGTAGATGCATCATACACAGGTGTGTAGAGTAGATGCATCATACACAGGTGTGTAGAGTAGATGCATCATACACAGGTGTATAGAGTAGATGCATCATACACAGGTGTGTAGAGTAGATGCATCATACACAGGTGTATAGAGTAGATGCATCATACACAGGTGTGTAGAGTAGATGTATCATACACAGGTGTGTAGAGTAGATGTATCATACACAGGTGTGTAGAGTAGATGTATCATACACAGGTGTGTAGAGTAGATGCATCA
>JAVTVY010052017.1:0-26413 GCA_036873755.1 Hanleya hanleyi | reverse complement strand
GCTCGTTTCTCACTATTGTTATACTTTTGTTCTCATTAGTTCATTAATACTTTAAGGATTATCCTTTGAAAAAATATTGCCTTACCTTTCTTTGGAGTAAAAAAAAAAAATAAAATAACTCAGTGATTTATTTTTTTGTTTATTTATTTATTTTTGGAAAGGCAAACTCTAAATAAATGAAATTAATAAAATTATTACACCAGACCTCTATCACATGGCTTTTGCAAAAGAAACAAAGTCCTTAAAGGTTATACGAAATGGTCTCAAAATCTGCTACTTTTTTGTGCTAAATTGTTGTAGAGGTGATTATATAGACTTGTTTTACATTTTTGTATGTTTTCAAACTGCCCAAGGTTGGAAATAGCAGCAGTAAAGTGCGACAATTTCATGCCCCTTTCAAAACGGCGAAAGCTGTGACCGCTTGACCTGTGACGTCACAACCTGATTACGATCTCGCACAAATGCCTGTTGTGACGTCAAAATGTCAGCGACATCACGCTAGAACTCCCACAGTTTGGGTGAATCTTTCGTAACAACGCCCGACGTCATAGACTATGACGTTTAGGGCGCAATCGTAATCAGGTTGTGACGTCATGCACCAGAGGTCACGGCTCCAATACGTTTTCTCCTACATGTGTGCTATTCGTGTCCTAAAACCCACTTCGACGACATTATTCGAGAAAAAAATACTAATTTGTTGTTTGGAACACTACTGGGTATGTTTTAATGCAAAGTAGTATAGAGTCATTTGGTATAACCTTTAAATTGGAATAAGTTAAAGCTGGGACGAGTATAGAGGGATAGGAAACGCGGCACCTCTCTTTGGACTAGGGTCCGTCTCGCTAATTGATATGTTAATGAGTGATTAGTGATTGGTGAATTAGTACTCCTCGTCACTGATTGGCTTTTGTGCGCAAAAGACCGTCACGTGTGCTCCGCTGCGAGCCCCGCCCTCTTTCGCTGGTCAATGCTGGGCGAATACACGTGCTTGTCAACTAGGCTCCATTAACATGAACGCCAGTCAACTCAATTTAGGCCAAGATTGGTGACAAAAAAAATCCTTTACAGCTTAACGAGTGGCAAAAGGAATACATCATGCAAACGACAAGAAACAAAACTAGTGCACAGAGAAAAAATATCTAAAAAAACATATGACCCAAAAGAGTAGTTCAATCACAAAAACGTACAAGAATTGTGAGATTTGTTCAGAATTCTACATATTTGGCATTTTTACGATTTTCACGAGCAATTATTTACAAAAACGAAAATGGAAAATTAAAACATTTTGCGTACTGTCAATGACATGCTTGCATATTTTGTAAAAACTAGCACAGATATACTTCAAAAATTGAGATAAATGAGGAGTTTGATCACAAAGAAGGGGGAAAATGAGCTTTTCCTCGCCGCTCCAGCCGCTCAGTTATCGGCAGCGCAGAGTGGTCGAAAGTTGTCATGAAAATATGCATTTTTTCGATGAAAATCCCTCAAAAGTTTCTTCTCTCAAAATAGTATCCGTCTCGATCAAATACTCTCATGCAAATTACAGCAGAAGAACGTCTATAAATCTGGTAAAATCTGGAATGAATTCGTTACGAAAACTAGGCGATGCAAAGGCTCACGCGCGTAGAGCGCGAGACCTGGCAGGCGAGACATACGTTCAGCGGGAGCTCGCGGCGGCGCCTTTGATGTTGGGGTACGTTTCATATCCCTTCTATATTCGTCCCAGGTTAAAGGAAACAAAACTATCCACAGTTTCTAACATGGGACGGATATTCGGCATGTTGTTGTTGTATTCAACATTTGGATTTCCATTCAAAGTCGCGGGAGTTATAGAGTCTTGTGAAATTAGCAGCAGTTTTAAACATTGATGTAGCCCAAGTATTCAAATATTTCTTTCTTCTGGGTCTTTGCTTCGCAGTGATACTCTTTAGACAACATAGACTTGATCAGTTTAGTAACAGAGTTCACGCAGAGATGAATCCACGAAAACTGAACCCTAGCAAAGGCCAGATGAATTGCCGATTTGCAAAAAAAATCGGAATCGAAACTGCAAAAATCCGGAAGCGGACTCGAAAATTAGAAGTATCGTGACAAGTTTAATTAAGACTAATTACTGTCCTTACAAACGACAAGAATTATTTTATTCTTCAAACAGTTCAGTATTCTAAGTGAGAATTGATAGTATTCTCATGAAAGAAAAATAATTGATCCGGAGATCCGATTTTAGGTTGAAGTCCGAGTTTTTATACATACACTTCTCGAGCCGTTTATTTTTGGCGCGTAGCATTGAGAGGTCGCGGGAAGAGAGAGAGAGAGAGCAGACGCTAATTACAAAACAACTAAAATGATATATTCAATGATTTATTCTTTGGGATGTGGAGTGGTACTTAGAAGAGTGAAATCTATTTGTGTGGGAGTAAAATCTTGCAGCTATCTGAACAGCAGCCGTCATTGAACAACAACATGATTCGTCGGTCGGTACATCCGGAACAGACACAACAACAACAGACACTACCATGCTGTACCGTGAATAGTTATCCGCCTGAGTGATGATACTGAATGAATTTCCCCGCTCCACGTGATCTGGTGCTGCAAGAATAGCGCCAAATTTCGCTGTTTCAAAAGTTATTGGCGGGTGTTCGTTGTACTTCTGTCCAGTTCTGGTTCAACCAGTATGTCGTAAATGGATGCTTTTAATTATACACTTGGTAGTCTGGCAAACGTTTGGGCAACACTCTTACTGCCATGTGATGATGACGTGTGAATCATGTGTCCGAATACTCCAAAGGCGGCCGGGCTGATGTGCGTCCGACGACATTCGACAACAACAACACATCTGGTAAGATTAAATTCAATTGTTCAATGATGTTCCGTGGTTGTCTTTCATGTTTTATCTTACTCATTGAAGTTCAAAAACAACCAAGTTTAATTAAACCTGTGTGTTTGTTAAGTTGAAAAAAGTAAAACCACCACCAACATGCTCGTTCGTTCCTGACATTTCCACAACAAATTCTGCTCAAAAGAGGACACTGTACAACTATGGCATGTGTGGCAACTTTACCAAGAAATTCAGAAAAGCAAAATTGTGATCCTTGATAACTATTAATTTCAATAATTGTTTAATATCCAAAAGATTTCATTTGTGTAAAAATTTATATCCGAAATATGGGCAAAAAACGTCAAAATATTAATTTTATATTTGATTTTATTTGTTTGCATTTTATTTTCAGGTAGGCCTATATCAGTGTACTGATTGTGGAACTGATATTGGGGAATTTCGGAAGAACAGCATGAAGAGGCACACTGGACACCCCTGCCCAGGTTGGAGTTGTGACACAAGACATACTGTCGATCCATAATTTTCAAAGAAGTAGCACTGTGCTGGAATTTACTTGAAAAAAAAACACATTCACAAGGCATGGATCAATCCTTTCAGTGAACCGAGTGATGACGAAATATTATTGGATGCCTAGATGAAAGATTTTTTATAAAATCGTGACATGGTTATGTCACTGAACATGCTAAAGTGTGCTAACTATTCACAATTTAAAGAAATTGATAGTCTTCCCAGATCACGAGAGAGTTTGCTCCTATTCAGCATTGGAGTTTCATCTATCTAATTAATTGCCAGGGCCAGACAGTGCAATAAATTTCGAAAAGCTCCACACCTCTAAGTACATGTATTTACATACCGTCTCTTGTTTAGGACTCTGGATAACAGGTAGGAAAATATACAATACCATGCTGAGTCGATTATGCCACTCAAGTTTATAATAGTGATATTTCAACCTTTAACATGTTTAAAATACCAAATTAAATATAATTCATATCACCTTGTCTTGTTCTTCATATTCAAAACCTAACAGATTAACTTGTGTTTGTGATTATATGTGAGCTATCGGAGGAGCTGTGCCAGTGCATGACCCCCAATATCTTCTTTCTATTCGTCCTCGTAAGCCAGGCACCCAGGACTCGTGAGAGATGTTATTATACTTGGTTGGGTTACAAACTTAAATATTTTCACATTTTTGTGATTTTCGGATGTCAATCACATGTGTACATGCAATATAGCAGCAACATGCTTGACTGGAATGCTGCTGCAATTTTAGCTTGTGGCGACTTGTTGCAGCAATATTGCCGCAACAATTCTGGCGATAGTGCAGCAACCTAATTTGCATATGAAAAGTGACATAGTTGCAGCAATGTGTTGCCGCAAATTCTCCTTCTGGCAACTAGTTGCAGCAATATTGCTGCAACACTTCTGGTGCTATTGCAGCAACCTAATTTGCATACGAAAAGATATTGCTGCAATATTGCTGCAACTAGTCACCAGAAGGCTTAATTGTATTTTAATAAGGGCTGTGCAATATGCATAATTCTGTCATTTTTCAGTTTCCGTGTTCCACACGGAGATAACTCCGTGTGACTCCGCGTCATTCGGAGTTTTCTCCGTGTCAATATGCATATTTCAGTAATTTCTCAGTTTCCGTGTGTTCCTCCGCGTTCCTCCGTGTCATGCGGAGTTTTCTACACGTAGATTCCGTGTTGAATCGTCCCAATACTCCGCATGATTCCGCGTGGCCAATGCGGAGCCATGCGGAAATCAACTACACGTATTTTACGCGTAACTACGCGTAGATTCCGTGTGTCACGCGGAGATCTGATCTACGGGTGAGTATAATTTGGGCACCCATACCGGTATCATAATGGCCCTGGATACGGCCCTGATATAGTACACACAAAGGTTCATTCTGCACTATAGTATATGTTCATATAGTACTAGCATAGGTTCATACAGTCTAGCATATAGGTTCATACAGTACTAGCATATAGGTTCATAAAATACTAGCATAGCTTCACATAGTACTAGCATAGCTTCATATAGTACTAGCAAATGTTCATATAGTACTAGCGTATACATGTGGTCAATTCCACGTCACTCACGTTACACTTTTAGTCTTTTTCAGATATATAATTGCTTGTCAATCTTCAAGTCATTAACTATAAGTGGACATACTGTGCATGCAGGCAGCCCTGGCCACAGTGTACACCAACAAATAAATATTGTTCAAATTTGTATGAAGGCCTGTATCCAAGTGAAGTTTTAGCACTCGTCACTCACGTTACATGAAAAAGGACATGAAAATTTTAGTACCAATTTTATTCTTGAAATTAGCTCTGGCTTTAATTTTCAATAAACAAACAACCATTTCCATAAATGGGCAGCCACCACATCTAAGCAGCAGTAACATTATTAAGTCAACATTATAAGTGTATTAGCTGTCATCACCACCAAATGACAAGAAACCTGCGTCACTCACGTTACGTCACTCACGTTACCTTACAATTCAATGGACCTCAATAAGAAGACTTATTGTTTTTTGTTTAAAAATAACATTTCAAACAACAAAACAAAGTGATTGTTTTCAGTTTACAATATGACTGGGGGATTTGAAGCCCCATTGATCACAGGAAATTCCTGTCCAGTGATTATTTCCAGTCAATTATGTCATGTAGTGATACATTCTGTCACATTACCAAAACCTCTGGTAAATCGTGCATATGTTTGGATTATGGTATAATACAATTATCATGATTATCAAGCTATAGGAGAAATGATACTCATGTAATGATCAAAGATTCTTTAATACCGGTACCGTAAATAGCGATTTTATGTAGACATTCCTTCCGCATCATTCAGTCAAAGTTTGCTTCATTATACATGTATTCAGTACTTCCTCAAAATGTTGGCAACATTTGTACAGTATAATTGGTTTGTCAAACTGAACTAGATCCTTTTCGAGTTGTTGCACAAATTTGAACACACAAGTGGGAATGCATTTAACATCTGTTGCTTAAAGAAATCTCTTAGAATTCAAGATTATTACAATCAAGTAATGTAGCTCTGTCTATTCAATGCCATTCTGAAAATGTGAAATATCCACAGGGACTGGGTTGCTCAACTTCCTAATAATTTGTTCCCTGGTGTAGTAAACAGTGTGTCTCAGATTTGACCACCTACTGCTTACTATAACTGATACTCCCTAGGTGTTCACCTAAGGAAACCGTAACCCTAACATGGTTTTGCGTTTAGCAGTTTGGAACTAACCCTATGTCCGATTCCCCAGGTTTGACAGTATTTGCTGCCTTAACATTTCTTGGAAAAGTTCTGAAAAGTTTGCTTACTTCAACTGATACTTCCTGTATTCAACTAAGGGAACTCTATTACAGCTTTGCGTATAGCGCTTCGGAAGTAACCCCAAGTTCGATTCCCCGAATTTGCAGCCCTTATATTATTTCTAAGGAAATGCTGAAAGTATGCCTACACTGCCTACTACTAAATTTGACTTTTGATGATACTCTCTTTTAGCGATAGTGATGTTTAACTTCAGTCTTGTGACCACCGTATTTCGGAAATAAAACTCCTGCCTATTTCACATGGCTGTCTCAGCCCAAACAGCGATTCCAGTATCAGACGTAGTTTTTCTCTCGGTATCTATTCATGTACCGGTACTAAATTCAGGTGCCTCTCTTAATAATTTCATTCCTTATTTTGTGTGATATTTCTAGTTCATTAGGTCATCAAAGAACTATTTGACTGGATATATATACATTCTTATGTTTCTGTATTAAAAGATATTATTTGAAACCACTCTTGGACATGTCATTTCAGCATCCAAAAATCTCTTCCGGACATGGATTCTATTAACCTCAAGTATTCACTCATAGGCAGTCTTAAATCAAGTTCCGTCAAGTTGTTTGTAGCTACCAAGAAGTTAGTGTTTCGATCTGCAAAGCCTCCAAGAGAGAACAAAATGTTCTACACCCCTATTATTGCACCAATTGCAATTGATGACATCAGTGACTTCAGCCATCTCCTGTCACTCACGTTACATATTGTCACTCACGTTACATCATCACTCACGTTACCAACTTCAGTGAGCTGACTAGCACTAAGTGTCAAGTGTATGATCATAATTCTTTGTATATATGTTCTAAATACCTGACAGATGCTGTCATGAAAGCAGCTAAATTGAATTAAAAACTGTTGAAGAGATAGTCAAAAGAAATGCATATTTTGTCACTCACGTTACATCAGCACAACTTTGGTTAACATTTGGCTTCAGTGACATTATTTACTTAAGACTCATGAAAGCCAATGACTTTTGACAAGTCACAATGGTCCATTGGTTAGAAATATGAACAGTTTTCTCAATTACAATTACTACAACACAGGAAAACAATTAGGGCAATTTAGAGTTTAATTTCCGGCCAAATAATGAAAATTCATTATTAAGTTTTAAAAATGCTTCAGATTAGTCTGTGCTGGAGCTATTCATGTGAAAATTTAAATATATGCCAAGTAAAACACCAACAATAATAATTGATCATCCAATAGCATATTTAAGAAACTTTTATTTTTTGCTATTTGTCCCAAGTAGCATGGAATTGACCATGTAGGTTCATACAGTTCTAACATAGGTCCATATACTACCAGCATAGCTTCATATAGTACTAGCATAACATAGGTTCATACAGTACTAGCAACGGTTCATACAATACTAGCATAGGTTCATATAGTACTGTCTTTCATCTCAAACAGCTCATTCAGTGTCCTTTCTCAAGATGTTATAACAGCTATTTGACCAATTATTGCACCAGGGATAATTTATACCAGAAGTAGGGTATTCAAAAGGCTATATACAGTAACGTTTGCATGCTACCAGGAATGAGAATACATAGTGAATATTATCATTTCGCCTGTCGACCTTTTCTGTGTAATTCAATGTCAACTGTCAACTATTACTACATTTTAAAGCCACAAAGAGATTCTCCTTTCACACTTCATAATAATTGCATAATGGTATAATTTTGTTTACTAAATTCACTCAAGGTATTGAATTCCAATGCTCACTGGCAGAGATCAAATGTATGTCGACTGACTGCGTGTAACCTACCCGACACTAAGTAGACAATATCTGGAGCCCTGTGAATAACAGACAATCCAGGTGGAGTTATGTCCCTTGGAATGCTGAATCAAGCATATTTAATAGCTGGTATGATTATAGTAGGATTTAACGTTGTTTTCAACAATTTGACGTAGTCTCTCTTCCACATATTGACCAGGCTCAATGTTGCGTGATCCGATGAGATGTGCATATCTAATACATGCAGCATATTATAGCGACTCATAATTTATACTAATTATTTGGAATTGCTACTTCATGGAATGATTGAGTATGGATCTTCTCCCCTCCAGAGTACATGAAAAACAACCAAATTTCACCTTCAAAACTCATCTTTGCCTAAACAGAAGAGTGTCTATTCAGTGATCCTACAGTCATGCTAGTATGCAGCTAAATGTCACATACATAGTGAATGACAAAACATAGACTGTTCTGATTTCCATGAGAAAAAATATAAATAAAAGAGTTTCATGAACACTAAATGAAGACTGGTCAGTTTAACCTGCACTGACTGATACTGGTTCATTATGTAAGCTACGTGTGCAGGTTAAGGTGACGTTGACACTGAAGACAAATTGAAGGGGACTGACATCAGTTTAACAGTGTTAAGCAACATGTCAGCTGCAATCAAGTTATACGTTATATATTATCAGAAGCAAATTAACTATAAGTGTGTATCATTAGAATAGACTAGCTAGACGGCACTGGTACTCGTCAAACTATTCCCAGCCTCCTATGACCCTTCATGCCAGACGGCGGATACTTTCTGATAGATAGTCTGGCTAGGGTCAGAGTTCTCTCCCATAAAAAAACCCTGCAAAATGGGGTCACGCTTCCTCATCCCAGTAAAAATTATGTTTAAAATATATTCGGCTGTTGTATAACACTTAACTCACATATATTTATTAGTGAATGATAACCCTTCATTGTCAGCCCAAATTTAACAAGATCCATTTCGTTCTTCGTCTACTACAGTATCGGTAATTTAATCTCATTTCATTCAATTCAACGAAACCACAAATGACCCAGTTTTCCGTTCGGAATGAGGTACAAGTTAAAAGCCCTAAAACTTGTGAATCTGTGATGGATCTTGTTGAATTTGGGCTGACAATGAAGGGCGACTCCGTGGTCGCTCCCATTTTGCGTTTTTTGTATGGGAGAAAACTCTGACCCTAGGCAGACAATCTCCCAGAAATTATCTGTCGTCTGGCATGAAGGGTCATAGGAATCTCGGACTATCATATCAAACAGCCTTCACCACTAGACTCTTGCACAGTGCCGAGACATGCAAGAAAACATGGCACGTACCACATGGGAGATATTGAGTGTGACTAAGAATGCATGTTTCATAGGCTGACCATTCAAATTCCAGCATCAGCTCATCAGTGATGCAACACTTGATTTTTGTTTGAATCTGCACCATGACACATACCAATCTTACTGCATGATTAACTATGTCACATATTGTGTTATAAGCAGGGAGGCCGTGGCCAAATTTGCATCCAGCTAGTCTAATGTTAGTATGCAGACTTCTAGTTCATATGCTCCCGATATTATATATACTGCATGTGCGCAATTCTATTTTTCACACGACCTTGACCCATCTGTAGTTTCAACATTGATTCTAGCATGATAACGATCACACTGAAAAGATAAACATATGCATATTCTGACAAGGGCAGGAGTATGAGGACATCTGAATTTGAATTTATTGCATGTAAATAAGGTTGTCAAAATGACAGGCTAGCTGTCCTTGGTTAAATATGTCACACTCACATCATGCATGTAGCTGACAATGAAGAGCTAGCATACCTGTATCTTGTGATGTTGTTCTATGATATTGTCCAGTGCATTGCTAAATGAAATTAACTCCTTCGTTTAATATAATTAGCATAATAATTAACGAGCACAGAACTTTTTCAAGCTGTGGCAATTTGTCAGCCCGGTCCATCGGGTGTCACTATCCAAGCGATTTAATTATTTACAAGATGCTGATTTCTGATCGATGTGATGTTGTATCAAATTGACACTGCTTTGCTGCATAAAACTGGGAGCTTCTGTGACGTCCAGATATTATGTTGATATTTTCTGTCGCAAGTCGGAGCTGTTAATCATGCTTTTATGTCAAAATTCATAAGAATCCAGTCAGCTTCTGGTAATTCCACCTCATGGGAGTCCAATGCTAGCTTACAGTTCGCTCAAAGTTTATAAGCCTCTTTTGGATTCCCTAATTTTTTGTGGAGGGAGTACTGATGGCGGGAAACGTGGAAACACAAGCCATGCTCTGGACAGCAAACCAAGGCCTATAAGCTTTTATCACATAACTGCGGTGTTATGGTCATGACATATTTATCGTATGCACCTAGGTGAATAACACTTTCAAACACGCTGATTGGATAATACATGTAGCGTGAGAAAATAAATTACTACGCTTGGTCGTGACGTCACTGAACTATTTTTCCCATTGATAAAATTTTACTACAAAATACTATGTTTACAAGTGCAGCAACAACATAGATATCTGCAAGACGATCATTTTATCCAGATACATGCATCGGCCTGCAAACTATAATTGTCAATAGCCATACAAGCAGCAATGATTTGCAATGCATTATTTCGACAGTTTTGAGCTTCAAATTTTGTATAAAGTACTCACGTACCGATCGTAGTCCGTCATTTTTGTTTGGCGAATCGAGCCAGCCCGTCATTTTGAGTACCTTATCCCGTCAGATCTCTTGATCATTCTTTTGGAATATCTGCATGGATTCTTCCCTATATTTGCTTATTTCTTGCAATAGATCTGGATGATTAGAGACTTCAAACGAATTACGCATTCGAAATGATCTTATCAGCCTAGCATGTCATCACCTCGCTGAGAACTCGCCAACCTGTCGCGCGCATGATGACATGCAGCGAACACGAGTGTAACTCGTGGAATGACATGATCCAAAATAAATAATGTATGAAGAACAGCCAATTAACAAATTAAACTTATTTCATTCTGTTGTGAAATGGTGTACGATATTTTGAAATACTGTGAAAACTGAACAGCTTTAAAGGGAGGTGCTCAAGCTATGTTCCATTTTGGAACTATATCGGCTTAGCGTATACAGCAACTTGTAAGGCTGTGATGCGCCTGCATGAGCCAGAGCCTTCTTTCGTCGAGAATGAGTTAAAGAAAAGAAATTTTGAGGTAGATTTGATAATGAAATCTTTTGAATTATTGCGTTTATAATTTACTTAAAACAGTTATGTGATAAACAGAATCTTACACTCGTAGCAATTTAATATGAAAGTTAGGACACTCGTTGAGTAAGTTTTATATGTTGCTCGCTAAAGCTCGCAACATATAAATCTTACTCAACTCATGTCATAACTTTCATATTAAATAGCCACTCGTGTAAGATCCTCTATGTAATGCGCTAAGAACCCTACAGTATCTGGGATATCAGGTCATTAGATTGCATGTGCCCAAATTAAATATGCCCAAATCGGATAAACTCTCAGTGAAAAGATTTACTTCAAAATAAAGTTTTTCGATCATTCTCATCGTTATTCCACGAAACATTTGCAAGTTATTATTTTAAATTCGGTTCAACCATCAGTCATATACTGTATAACCTATAGTTTGAATTTGTGTCATTATTTGCCCAAATTAATTAGAGACCTGGGCATTTAAGGGGTTCATTGTCTTTCACATATATATACTACTTGATAAAAGCATACACAAATACCAGATATTTTAACTGTTTGAATGAGAGAATCTAATAGCTAACATGGATTTCAATGGGTTTTTAGGGTTCAGTCAAAATGTGCACTTACAATCTTAGGAAAAATTAACATGGTGATTAGCATAAATTACATGTAAACGAGTCTATGAACAGTAATTCTCATGCTATGGTGGCAATAATCAGCCTATTGTTTTTAAGAAGAGTGCACCGCTCCCCCTCTCCATCACTCTCCTAGCTTTGCCCAAGAGAGTTATTGATCGCTCTCCTGGAAGATGAAAATGTATTGAAGAGTAATACTGACAAGAGTGAGTCATTCTTGCAATATATACATGTAGCGGCGACTGTCGCCATACAAAATCTAGGAGAGGGATCAACAGCTCTTGCAAACTTTATATGAACACGAGAGACTTAACAATAAATATAGGGGTAGACATGTACAGAAAATTTTCTCCATTATGATCGAGGGGCAAAATGGTCTGAACTCGATCGGCATGCATGCTTGTGCTGAGAATTGTCAGCCAGATTTTACAGTGGATTACTCTCTCAAAAACTTGTTCATCCCAATCAAGAATTTGAGTGAAAAATTAAGTCGAGTGACTTCCACTGAAGTTGAGTTAAAACTTGAGTGGAATCAACTTCACTCAACTTAAGTTATCAACTCAAACTGGAGAGAAAATTTCACTCAATTTTTTCAGAGAGTACAAGATTTTTTGTTCTGAACATTAACAATGGTACGATTAAGAACCGTGTGGGATGGGGAACTGTCCTCCAGTTAACCATGCAGTAACATAACTTTTCGAGGTTGATATATACATCACAAATAATAATGTACAGATATCAAAAATATATCTCCTTCCCATATTTACAAATAAATAAATTTTTGAATAAAAGACCACATATCAGTCAGCTAGATCGAGTCCTGCACCTTTCTTGCACAGCCAAACAAACTTACATACTTGAAGAAATTTGATAATGGTGGGAAATTGTGAATGAACTGTGGCGAATTCAATCTGGTCTAGATGGAAAACTAGGTTATACTAATGATTTTGAACTCACTAAACAGTGTAATGTACCCATTTATACCCCAGAATAAAAAATATTGTAAGAATGTATGTACATGTGTTAATATGATGTTCTGGCTTGCATTTGGGACATGTACTGAGCCAATCAGGTGAGATTGTTTGAAAAGTTTGAAATTTAAATATTGGACCAAACAAAGCAAGAAGTTAAAAAAGTCACACAGAGAAAGAAAACTTGACACCCGCCAAGAGAAACTACAGGTCAGGGGTCAAAACATAAGATTCTGTCAAAAGTTCAACTTGGCGTCTTTAGTGAATTAAAGATTGCAAAGGCACAAGTACCCTGGCAGGCAAGACAGTTCCAAACGTCAAAAAAAAAAAGAAAAAGAAAAAAAAGAAAAAAAGAAATGGAGTCAAAGAGTGTGTTATATTTGCCAACATGGGCTCTTTTAAAAGTCAAATACCAAGAGCAACCACCTGTTGGATTGATAATAGTGGGGCACCAGCTAGAACAGCCTGCTACAGCGTGCACCATGTGTCAATACGGCACACAGCATGGCAAGCCACCTAGCCTAAAAGCATGGCAAGGGAAACCGGCTAGCCTGAGACAGCTGTAGTAGGGGACTGATATACCACTGATAAACTCTGCCACACAGACGACTAGTTCCCACAGACAGTCATCCCTGCCTCAACTATATACGATACATGCACCCTCTAAATACCATGGACAGTCCTGATGATGGGTGTATCTATGGAGGGAGACAGACAGTTGGCAAACTTAATACTGATAGGTGGTGATAACAATTATCAAGGAGTCCTAAGTAAAAGTACCGTAGATGCACTGAAAATTAAACCACCCATACAAAAGGATGGAAATCGCTATTGCAATATGTGCCCTTTAATATCTTATCACAGGTTTTTTTTTTAAATCCAAACAATGGCTGAATTTATAAAATGACAAAATCTTAACTTTAAGAAAGGAGAGAAACTATATCCAGCCCACATTTAATACAAGGGAAATACCAGGACTTGCAAGTCACGGTCAATTTGCAGTGATGTATCCTACTGAATCAACAGGTCATACTACAGCCAAATATTGATCCTACATACTAAGTGTCACTGATCCTTGTTTAATGGGGTTAACACAAGTGTTAAAGTCGGTAGGATAGGGTTGGTTTGCCAGAAAACATGGGAAAGTGGTTGTGAACTGATCTGGAAAGGCTGTGGGAAGTTTTTTCTTCCCAGATACAGTCCATTATAAATGAGGTACTATAATTGTCACGAAACAGATCCTTTTATGGTGTAGACAAATCTGAATATACAAGCCTTGTGTCCATGAGAAAAATGGAATATTCAAATGGAGGGGGTGGGGGTGAGATTTATGCGAATCTCCAATACCAGAAATTATTAATAATCCCCCCCCCCCCCACCGGGCCCGGATTCTTGAAATGCCATTCTGTCTGCATGCCTTGAAAAAGATGTTAAATCACTCCTGTAGGAAAACCAAAATATATTCAAGTACAACTATTGGACAAGTCACTGCAGCAACTAGACAATAAAATCTGTACAGATAGAGGCAAGCTCCAAGGAGGACAACCATGTTGATAATTTTCAATCCCTGTGGTGTTTTTGCAGCCTGAATAGACCTTATCAAATCAATTTATATTCGTCAAAATTATCAATGTGTCAACCATTAATCACGTAATATGTGTATAGGGATCTAAATAAAGTGTGACTGCATATAGCCCACTCCAAACTTCAAAGTGAACCAGTCTTTTCCTCACTTCTGACCTCCTGACCTGTGGTGTTATATCTCGGTCCTGTTCCCTATTCACACCCATCCGAGGGGATGAGCATTGAAAATACAAATAATGACCCATTTAAAAGTTAAAACTGCCATCCCCTATTTGGTAAAGCAAAATACTCAATGACAAGGCTACAGTTGCAAACTATTCAAACTAAGTCGATGCCGGCCCAATAGGATAGAAAAGATGAGCGTTTTCTGGGAAAGATGAAGGTTGACATTATAACTCGAGTACCCCTGCAAATAACCATTGTCAAGAAACCAAATTCTGCAACACAATTCTAACATCCCACATGCTTAAAACTAAAGTGTTGAACCTTACTCGTGAAGAGTTGAAATTTAAATGTGTCCAAAGCGACAAAACTTAAAGAGCAGTCCCTGTGGACACAATTAAAGGGTTATTTCAACACTTTAGTTTTAAGAGTGTACTCTCTAAAAATCTTAAATGAGAGTGAAAATGATCCCACTCAAACCGGTGTTGATATTTACTCAACTGGAGTAAATTTAACTCAAATTTGAGTGATTTCACTCACTGAGTAATTTAAATTTGAGTGGGATGAATAATATTTCTACTCCAACTTTTCTGAGAGAGCAATTCCAGTATTAAAAATACGTAAGATGTCTTTTCAATAATTATGAATGAGTAAGCCATATAATTCATATACTAAAATTTAATTTCATCCCTCAAAATATTTTTTAATAAAAATTCACAGTTCCATAATTCTGAATATAAATGTGTCACATGATCAACTCTATAGGTTGGTGAGGAACTATAGTTTAGTGGTGGAAAAGTGTTCTTTATACCAAAATTTAAGCTTTTAAAAGGAGCTGTCAGACAAGAATGTAACCAAGACTGGATTAGTCCATCAATATTGGTGACAACAAGGTGACTATACACACACATTTATCTAACAAATAGTGATCGACCAATCCAGTAATTAATTAACTGTCAAACTTCCAAGAAATAATATTGAAAATTACATAGATTTACACTGGGTTAGAAGTCAAATTCAACTTTTTTTTAAAGAAATGACCACTAAATAATTGACGAAAAATATTTCTTTCTCATTCCGGTGTTTTCTTATTCATTTTCTTCGTTAAAAAATCCTACATTTTTGGACTTCCATCATCTATAGCTGAATAGAGAAATCCTATAGAAGGCAGATTCTCTTTCTTCAAGTTCTTTCTCTGCACTTAAATTCTCTTATTAATTTAGTTACATAACTTACAAAATATAGACTGATTTCTCTCCAATTTGACCTGGATAATTATGGGTTCACACAGATGGCGCATTCCAAAATTGAGATAAAGTCAAGGGCAAGGATGTCACTGTTGACTACAATTCAGGAAATCCTTAAAATTCATTTTTTACTTTGAGTGGATCAGTGAGAGATCATATGCTAGGTACTGAAATTTGAAAATGTCAAAGGCGGATATCACCATGGCAGGGAAATATTTAAAACATTGCACTATTACTCTGCATGGTCTAAGAATGTAAATTGTGATTAAACTTCAGGAATACGTACCTCACACTAATGGCAAACAAAAAAACCTGTCAAAGTTGAAAGGTCAAGGCCAAACGGATACAAAATATCAGAATAGCACTTAAACCACATTTTTGTGGGTGTTTACATTAGTAGTGGAAGGTACATGTATACGTTGAGTACCAAGACCGAGGTCAAAAGGTCAATGGTCACTCACTGCACCTGCAACTCACTCTAACACTCAAGTCTAAAGATTTCATTTTAATGACCTAGTCCATAGTGCTTATTAGACTCTTGATTATACTGACATTCTAATAACTTCCATGTTATTCAGCATAAAGTTATGAAATTTAAGGAGTGAGTGAGTAGTGGGGTTTAACGTCGTTTTCAACCTTGTTTCAGCCATATCACGATGGCGCCTACATGTGCCAGAATACGAGTGCTCAGCTCCTATTACCCTGGACACTGATCAGCCCAGCCAGTACAGCACCCGTGGTCACCCATCCAAGTATATTGACCAAGCTTAACATTGCTTAACTTCGGTGATCTGATGAAAACCAGTGTGTCCAATGCTATAACAACAACACAGCGCAAATCTATGTTTTTTCATTTTGAAAGTACAATGTATATGGAAATAAGAATCTGAAAGATCAGATATTTTATGCATCATTATTGAGCAAATTTTCACAAATCATTCCATTAAATTCTGATAATTCACATGTAGTACTCATCAAAACAAAATTTCTGAAATTTGACCCATCATAAAATCACTTCCATGAGGCAGGTGATTGAAATAATGAGGTATGCTTTTTTCATTTGGAAACTATGTTGAAAGAATCTGAAAGTTCAAATATTTTTGTACGTTATTAGTGAGCAAATTTGAAAACCGAATTTTCATAAACTGAGCCATTAACATTCAGATGATTCATTTGTAGTAATCAGAAGAACGAAAATTATCACCAAATTCTAATTCCTTGATTATAAAGGTTTCAGAAAATATCTGTTTTGTAACAGTATTTATTGCATTTACACTGTACATCGCATGTTTAGGGTTAGAATGCTAAAAGCAAGCTTCAGTTTGATAACAGCTAAGTTTTAGCCTAAGGGTGTTTAGGATCCAAACATTTTGGTGTTTAGGTTTTGAACACATGTTTTCATGTTAAAACAACTATGTACACGCTTAAAACTAAAGTGTTGAAACTTACTCGTAAAGTGTTGAAATAACCCTTTAAGTGTGTCCACAGGGACTGCTCTACGTCTCTGTGGACACACTTAAAGGGTTAACATGTTATTTCAACACTTTACGAGTAAGTTTCAACGCTTTAGTTTTAAGCGTGTATTTATACTAAACACCTATGTGTTTAAAACCTAAACATGTTTAGGCTGAAACATGTTCTCACACTGACCTCACTTTCAACGTTCTAACCCTAAACAGGTGATTTACAGTGTAATTCAACAAAACTAATTGAAGAATGTTATCTAGGTTTCAAACTAAAGACTCCAAAGTTAAGAAGATTTTCATCAAGAAAATCCCAACATTGTATTAAACCCTATCAGTACACGGAGGAGAAACAACTATCCCTACTTCCGGGATTTTGACGAAATTTGTCATGCTTGCGGGTAGAGCAACTTTATCTTCCGGGTAAAATGGCCGATTCTAACAGACGGAGATAAATCTTCCGACAATTCAGACGAACCGTCTAAGAAAGTAGTAGATATACAGCTACCAGTTGGTGACAGAGATTCTTATGAACCTATAGAGGCTTCGAACGAGCTGTATTGTTGTCTGGATGTTTCTGTATAATCCTCACAAAATAGGCAGTCAATTGTGCAAGCGAACATTTGTCAAATCCACGCCAGTTAATTGCACGTCAATTTGTCTTCAATCTTCCGTTATATGTTAGATTGTGCACTGTATAGCAGGGTAGACCCATTAGTGCTTGAATTATATGCTACCGAACGTTTTTTCGACGTACATTTCATTATTCCGCACTTTTAGTGATTAATATTCAGTCTTCCGGGTGCACTTACTCATGCTTCCGGGTAGTACATTTGAAATATAATATACAAGGGAGTGCACTTTCTACCTAGAAAGTTAAAAGATTATACAAACGTGAACCCTCCCGGGCCTGGGGGCATTATGCCTCCTCCTACCAAACTTTGTAACGTTCATAAAGTTAGACCGTGGTTCGCAGTTCGTTATTCGAGAATACCAGCAATTATTTCTTCAGATATGGAAATCTGTAAATTTTTATTGTGAGCTCTTTGAACTCCAAACTCTGCATAGCAAGAGAGAATGTCATGCTCTAGATCTTTGCAAATTCATATCCCAAATCTGACGCCAGGGGGCACTGCTAGGGGCGCTGTTATGAGTAGCTGAATGACTGGTCCCGAATAACGAACTGCGAACCGAGGTCTAACTTTATGAACGTAACTTTGTGCTCTATCCCCGGAAAGACAAAAAACTGAGAGCTGAAAATCCTTGACTTTGCTTCTCATACTGGGGTCTTTTGGTGCCTATTTGCATAATCAACTGGTCAGAGAATTATGAGTAAATCCGAAATTGCGGCCATGTGGGGAACTAGAAAAGGGATATTTTCATCCTATTTCCACAAAAGTCTTGCTTTTCTGCATAGAAAAGTGAACAAAACTATTTTATTTCATATCAGATTATTTTTTACTAATTTATCAGGCCATTTGTACGAGGAAATCAAAAGAATAAAGAAATCGAAAAATCCGACCTGAAAATGGACCAAAAAATGTCTCTTTTTTATAATCACGTCACTGTGACAACACAGGTGAGATGGTGTTAGAAATTTGGATTTCTTTCACATTTCTTCTGCAGTCGTTGACAATATTAATGGATATTCATTCATGGAAAATAACAGTCGTCATTTCAATCGTTCACATATCAGAACGCCTTGGAAAACACCTTCAATCTCACAGTGGAAACTTTAGGTTTGTTCTAAATGGTTCACGGTACTAGGTGATTGAATGAAGTGTTTAATTCATAGCATGTGCGATATATTATACATAACGTAACTGTTCAAGTAGTTTTCTCACTTCACACTGTAAACCGATGTGTGTCCGCTTTATTTCGCAATCTGATTGAAACTGAAAGGACTGACGCCAAGACATTGTGACGTCACATGAACAACGTAACGTAGCGACGTCCGATTTGATTACATTTTTTTTCAATTATTATTTTATTTCTGATGTCACCTTTCAGTGTTTAGTCCGAGACGTTTAGGCTAGAGAGAAACGGCCAAGTAAAAAATTAAGTTCAAGACGATTTTTTAAACCCTAAATTATGTCCTCGAGAACTTGTGCTCGATTGAGTTGGCGGTTCATGGTAATCAGTTGCGAACCATTACAGTTTGTTAATCCAGGAAGCGGAAATGTATATTCCCTACTCAAAAGGTTTGATGCAGAAAAACGTAGCAGGTCAATAGGCGAAGATAGAAGGTTAAAGCATATATAAACACCCCCTACATCCGACCGTCGCCAGCCGCTTAAAATGACGAGTGATGAATGAATATCCATTAATATTGCCCATAACCTCACAGGACATGTGAAAGAAATCCAAATTGCTAACACCACCTCGCCGGTATTGTGAAAATACCCCACCGGCTGACCATCGTTTCACCGGCTGGCATAATTTGGGGTTTAAAAAAACGTCTTGAACTTAATTTTGATTCAATCACCTAGTACCGTGAACCATTTAGAACAAACCTAAAGTTTCCACTGTGAGCTTGAAGGTATTTTTCCAGGGTGTGATGGGAAGAGTACATCTTCAAACAAATTTTGCACTGGACTGGTCCACTAATGGGAACGCTGAACACTTCTCGCACTGATTGCAAGGAATCGTCTTACCACTATGCACTTGCAGATGTCTCTGGAGACAAACACTCTTTGACAATAATGCAGGGGTCAAACAAAATCCCCACACCCTCAACCTCTGGCAAGGGTTGGGCTTAGTGGGGGATTACCTGGGGATTCACAACATGTTTACGCCCCAGGGAGTGAGGCTTTCACACGTTTTTAGTTCTGTTTATTTTGGGATTCAGTTAATATTTCTTTTAGTTAGGAATGGGACATAAATTGTATTTGGTTGAGGTTTAGGTGGGGATTCACTCCAATGTTTTGCACCAGGGGGTAGGGCATTGAAGCATTTTAACAACTCTCATTTGCCAAGTCCCCACTAAAGGGGGGGGGGGGAGTTCGCTTGACTCCTACATAAGAGCAGGTAAATTCAGAAGAGGCTCTTCCTATCGGCGGCATGTTGGTTGGCTGTTTCGGTGTGCTTGTCACTTGAGGGTTTTCACTCACCGACAGTTGTAACGGCCCAACGCTATCGTTCAGAGAATATACACCTGGAATACCTGATTCCGAACCTAACCTGTCTAGCCATCTGCAAACAGATGAACGGATAGCTGCTGTGAATAATAATTATACGGAAATGAGAGCTTCACACCATTTAGCATAAAAATGAAAAGGCAAGCCTTATTGCCCAATAGGCCAAATTAATATTTCACGAATATATTCATTAGATGAAAGCCTATCACGTGTTCTTCTGTAAATCGTGATGCCCCATGATATTGATAGTCTGTCTTGCTGGACCAAGAAACATAGCAATTGTTCACGGCATAGCGTTGTGCATAATAAATACTCCTCTCTTGCGACGCAGCTGCCTCCCATTGCGCGAGCGCCAAACATTGCTCAGGTTGGAAAGTGGCGAGTTTTCTATCACGGCTTTGGCGAAGGAAGATGATGATCCAGGTGTTGACGCTTGCATATGTGAGTGAAATAAACTTGATACCCGGTGAAATTGTACAGAACCACAGCAAGAACGTCGGTCATTTTTGCAGTGATAAAACGCGAAGGAATGTATCGTAGTAAGTACGCCGTCAGTCGGGTCAGTGCTAAAAACTGACTCACCGGTACTCCGAAACATAGGCCTAGGCTTACCGATGCAATTTCTCGCAGTCGAGAAAGGTGATGTACAATGAGCGTTGTGCATCTGATGGAAAATTCTCACATGACAGGCTGGTCACATGAATACAGTAAATGAAGGCGTATACATGGTAAGCCTGCTGAGCCTGAAGAAAACCCAAGGGGGTGGGGGGGGGGGGTTTGTGCTTGGAAATGGTGAAAATGTTTATCGATTACCCGGAAGCATGAGCAAGTGCCCCCGGAAGACTGAATAATATCACCAAAAGTGCGGAATAATAAAATGTACGTCGAAAAAACGTTCGGTAGCATATAATTCAAGCACTAATGGGTCTGCCCTGCTATACAGTGCACAATCTAACATATAACGGAAGATTGAAGACAAATTGACGTGCAATTAACTGGCGTGGATTTGACAAATGTTCGCTTGCACAATTGACTGCCTATTTTGTGAAGATTATACAGAAACATCCAGACAACAATACAGCTCGTTCGAAGCCTCTATAGGTTCATAAGAATCTCTGTCACCAACTGGTAGCTGTATATCTACTACTTACTTAGACGGTTCGTCTGAATTGTCGGAAGATTTACCTCCGTCTGTTAGAATCGGCCATTTTACCCGGAAGATAAAGTTGCTCTACCCGCAAGCATGGCAAATTTCGTCAAAATCCCGGAAGTAGGGATAGTTGTTTCTCCTCCGTGCAGTAACAAGTTATCAACAAACCAACATCCAGAAAGACACAACAGTAACAATATACCAACCAAGGCTGCAAATTGTAACAACAAAATCCAAACAGTTACAATGTAGCTATCATCCAAAACCAAACAAGTTACAAATAAATGTCTCATCTAAAACCCAATAACTACAATGTATCAACAAGGTACACTGTGTCACAAAATTATTAACATTAACAATTGTATCCAGTTTTAAATAATTTGAATATATATATATATATTTCCAGGAATCAGGGTTAAAAATTCTGGAGTTTAAATTTGCAAAATAACAAAACTATTGTCTCAATACAAACCAATGAGCCTGCAAGTGGATACATGGCCACAACTTGAACTGTAGAACCAAAGGTGCGATGGCTCAACCCAAACAACTAAACAAGGCACTTGGCATTCATGGGTGTGACTCGGAAAATATTTTGAAAAACAGAAGTGGATACAAGTGGGAAAGGTTGTACAATTTGGCACTATATAATCACCTAATTGTGACAGCTGCCAAGATCAACAGGTTAATAGAAGAAGACAGAGTGACATAGCTGTGATCTAAGATTGTTTAATTAGCAGTTTAGCAGATTAAGTGATGTAATAATACTCAGAGATATACACAATGTGTTAACTATTAACCTCTCACACCCACAGACAAAACTACTGCCATCCACAATGAAAACAGACACTAGCAACTATTAAAATGTTATTAACAACAAACTAAAAATGGATCAGACTAGATTCTTTTCAAGAGACTCACAACTATGCAAAATTTAACATCCATGCACATCTATAAAATGTCACTTTGCCAAATGACACTGATGATGTGCTATGATTGACCTGCAATACATGTTTTGATAGTTTGGTAGTTTATATTATCTGTCAAAATTGCAAGACTTGAGAGCAGCGATTTTCCCCCAGCAAACCTGCCAATTAAAACCTCAAACAATCCATACTCATGCAGTGAGTGTCAACATTGTTTTCTTACATCAAGACCTTGGTTAAACCTCCATAAAACTGCAATTATACATATACCTGAACTTAAAATATAATGTAAGCAGCTTACACATGATTTGTATTTCCTATAAAATATTTTCATTAATTTATCAGATCAGCCAGGATTATTCTAGGCGTCATTTCATACAATTTTTCACATATTTTTTTTCATAAAACAGCGGACCATCAACATTTCACCCTTCATGGACGCTAAATAAATACTTTTTAACCAAATCCAGAATATTTGAGAAATTACTGATTCTTTTTTCTGCTTATACGAGAGCAATTTTGACTGATTGTTGGTTATTTTATAAATAATTCCACAAAAATGCCTAGATGCGCGAGATTTCCAGCTGTCTGAGAGCGCGACAACAGATGTGTGAGAGATATGTGTGGTTTACTGTGATCATCTCTTGACAAATTATTACACTGAAATGA
This sequence comes from Hanleya hanleyi, assembly GCA_036873755.1. NCBI lineage: Eukaryota > Metazoa > Mollusca > Polyplacophora > Lepidopleurida > Hanleyidae > Hanleya > Hanleya hanleyi. The sequence continues at coordinate 3,310 of JAVTVY010052017.1, read as the reverse complement.
TTCTTCAATTTACTTGATTGAAATTATTTGTCCTTTTGATATGCATGTTCTTTAATATATTTTGAAATACTCTCATTCTAATATTTGTATAGATTATTGTGACCATCTTGGGTCTCAATGGATGGATGATGTACCATGGGAAAGTTTGTCAGTTGTGTGGGGACGACTATAACTTGGCGACATTACACTTTAATCACAAGCTTTGGACAGCTTTTCAGCTAAATCTGTGCAGGCCAGGCCTTCACCATGCAGAAATCCCAGCTATGTAGCCAGGCTGAGAAGTTGAATTTTTCCAAGCAGCTCAATCCAGGTTGTACACAGATTTACGGCAGACATGGTGACATTTTGCCTGCAGGCAGAAGAGCAAACATCTCGCAAGTAAAACTTTACAACAAATGATCTCTTTATTTAAATTTCTGGTTAGCGGTCTTTTACTTGTTTTTGGTTGAACTGAGAAAAACATTTGTCTTTTTTTTTCTCTCTGTTTTTTTTTATGTTTTTCTTTTTTTTTCATTTCAATTTTATAATATTAACATATTCTGTGTAATATAAACACATCAGGGAAATATATTCTTGAAGGTCGGCATTTTTTTTTCTCTAGCGACATATACAAACTTCATGTACACACGTAATTATGTGCTTTATGAAGATGATGACAGCTCTCTCGCTGTGAGGGGACATCACATGCAGCTTTCTCCAGACGCAAACAAAGAAGTTCGTTTGAACGGGAAGGGAAATTTTCCCACGCTGTCCGCTACACAGTACAGCCCCCAAACCGCGTAGTCGGTGTTCAGGATGTCCGTACAAAACCGACACCATATGCCCTCGACATGTACAGCGTCAAATTCAGTCCCATTTTCCGAATCCATGATATTTTAACTAACTATTTATTACGGTAGTAGGCCGTCCCGGACAAAGAGTTGTAAATCGAAACCGTATCGAGTATGTAGTATACAGTCAAGCCACTCACCTGCGATATATACAGCTGCCGTTCATTCATGGTTTTTCTCTGGTAGTAGTCTCAAATGATAGAGACGCCCTACGCAACGAGCTGGTATATATCCGGCAAGGGAAAAATCCGGTCCCGTCTGAACATCTGAGGCGAAAATTAAGGGTGACAACTTTAAGCTCGAAACCCTGACAGAATTTCTCTGTCACAGGCCGTTCTCTGTTCGCCCTGGCACAGTTTTCTACTAGTAAATCCACTTTTCTCCCTGCGCGTATCACTGAACTCCTCGAATCGAGCACTCGTGGGAACACACATTTGCATCTGACATCGTGAGAACAATAGTAAACGGCTGTTCCGGTCACACGGTGGCTCCCCCTGTTTTCACACTGTCGCGCACGACTGACCACAGCTCTGGACGAACCCAATCAAGGAAGTCCGAGAAACTAAAGCAGGCTCTGCAGTCGACTATTAAGTTATGATTCTTTCCGATGCGAGAAAACGCACATCGGAAAAAGATACGCACACACGAGAGCCCTGACGACAGAGCTAAAAGCCGCGGGAGGCAAATCAACCAGCCCCATCCTTTATGATCGTGGGACCGCTGGCCTAGAGCACTTGCCATATAAGGGAGGCAGGTGTTCCCATACAATGTGTTCTGGTTCAAGATGAAAAAAGACATTAGATATAACTTTGTCCTTGTAGACACCAGATCGGGAACCAGTTGGCTGACATATATATTCATGTACCTGATAACAATATCAGCTACTGCACCATCAAATTATTTGGTTGCTGGACTGATTGGACTCAGAATTCCCCTTAACTTTGACATGTATATGCACTAAAGTTAGTTTATGATTTGGTCATCAAAAGCTATCACAAGTGAAGAGAAGTACTAAGAACACTTGTGTGATGGGGCTTGGGGATGGCAGGTGTGTTCCATTTCCAAGAGGGTGTGATGCTTCAACCACTACCTTTGACTTAAATATAGATGTAATTCCTACGAAGTAGGCTACAGATCGCAAATTGTCCGGTAATGAGTGAGTGAGTCATCCGAATCCTTTCGTCGGCAAAATAAGCAGAACCGTTGACATTAGAACCTTGATTTTTGGCATGAACGTGCATTAGGGCATTGTTACCAGCAAGTTCTGATCTGAAATAATTTTGATTAAAATTAGATTGATAATTAACACTTCAGAATATTGTTATAGATATATGTGAACTGTAGCCTTTAACGTGTATCCTATTTCACATTGGCCACACCAGGCTTGAGCCTTCAAATTCAGGTCAAATTACCCACAGCTAAAAATACCCTGTCCCACTGTATGCCACATGGCCCTATTACTGAGGTTAATCTTAACTACTGTATATACCCTCAAACAATCAGCGCTGTTTCCATAACGAAGCGGAGGTGGTTTAACGTTTATCAATGAAGAAAATCACCGATCAACCGCCATAGAATATAATGTGAAACAAGAAAACCGGAATAGTACATTCATCAGATTGCCGATGCCCAAAATGTGTTGTCTCATCTATCTAGATAACAACGTGATGTAGAGACGCTATTTATTCGTCTTTGTACCGGTTATGCTCAGGGGAATGACATAGAATCATTATTATCTTGTGCATAGAAGGTGTTGGTCTTGAGTTGAATTACCGTAAACTACATAAATGCTACCTTTCTACTATAGTACTATATATATAAATTTGTTGTATTGTTGGGAAAATAATGTGATTCAAAAAGTTGTTTTGATCCTGTACAAGGGCACTGAAAACCATTAAAGAGATGTAAATGTATTTTCACACGTGAAGCTTGAAATCTACTGAACCTATATTATTCAATCTGTTTCCTTTAATTAGAAAATTGTAAAATTAAATCGGCGAGTGTTATTTATTTTGGAATGAAGGCGCATTAGGAGACTGTTACCAACAAGTTCTGAGCTGACCTACTTTTGATGAAAATTTCTGGTGATTTTGGATGAAAATCACTGGCGATTCTGACTTGGACGGTGCCCATCTTAATATAGGCAGGATTTCAACTGGGGGTGGGGATTTCCAAGAGTTCAGTTCGCGTTCGAGTCCTAATGCCTACTGTACTTCGTAGGTCCTGTGACGTTATAGTCACACTGCCATGTTTATAACAATACATGCAAATTGTTATTGGTGCAGAATTATATATAGGCCTACCAAACTCCTGTTCAAAGGGGTCACTGAAAATGATGTCCTCGTGTACCGGTGCCACATTCGCTTTCCCTTCAAAAGGACACAACGATGAGTTTGCTTGAGAAATAGGGACACCTAGGCGTGGCTTGTTTCTGTCTGAAACCGGCATTTGTATGGCAATATGTCATTTTTTTTTCTAAA
>JAVTVY010052016.1:0-28030 GCA_036873755.1 Hanleya hanleyi | reverse complement strand
TACCGCTCAAGCCGGTGCTAGGGGCCGTGTGGTCATGTATCTAATACCGCTCAAGCCGGTGCTAGGGGCCGTGTGGTCATGTATCTAATACCGCTCAAGCCGGTGCTAAGGGCCGTGTGGTCATGTGTCTAATACCGCTCAAGCCGGTGCTAGGGGCCGTGTGGTCATGTATCTAATACCGCTCAAGCCGGTGCTAGGGGCCGTGTGGTCATGTGTCTAATACCGCTCAAGCCGGTGCTAGGGGCCGTGTGGTCATGTATCTAATACCGCTCAAGCCGGTGCTAGGGGCCGTGTGGTCATGTATCTAATACCGCTCAAGCCGGTGCTAGGGGCCGTGTGGTCATGTGTCTAATACCGCTCAAGCCGGTGCTAGGGGCCGTGTGGTCATGTGTCTAATACCGCTCAAGCCGGTGCTAGGGGCCGTGTGGTCATGTATCTAATACCGCTCAAGCCGGTGCTAGGGGCCGTGTGGTCATGTATCTAATACCGCTCAAGCCGGTGCTAAGGGCCGTGTGGTCATGTGTCTAATACCGCTCAAGCCGGTGCTAGGGGCCGTGTGGTCATGTATCTAATACCGCTCAAGCCGGTGCTAGGGGCCGTGTGGTCATGCTAACCAAGATGTCCACATGAACAATTGCAATAAAAGCGCATACAAATTATCTCAGGGCCCTGTGGGGTCATATGACTTCTTGTCTGTACGTCGGCATCTTTTTCCACCACCCTTGTTTTGTTGCGTTTAATTTAACTGACGGCAAAAGAAATTATTATCTTTCTCCTGTTTTTTTTTCTATCTATCGGTCTATAAAACGATATTCCGAGCCAGTCACGGCTATATCGAATAGATCCACTCCATGTGTTGCATTGTGGACCTACATGTACTTCACAGTTTACTTACTCCGCCCATGATTTTCAATTCCATGGCTAACAGTAAAAGTTACTAGAAAGAAGTAGTACAGATGTGGGATTGTTTGACTTGGCTCGGTGTCATTGTGATATCGATGTGACCGTTCGTGTTTTATGGCCACACTTTGTATTCTGTCGCATACAGCACCTTTGTTGACCGCGACAAGAATTCTGTTTTGAAATAAAAGCGCTCCGCGCCTTTGTGGTCATAATTTATTCGATTACTTTCCGCAGGTAAACAGTTGTGGCACCGAGCTGGGTCAAGTAATCAGACTTGATCGATAAAAACAGCGAAGAGCGTAGACGAGTCAGGACAGCCTTGCCTTGAGTAAGACCCACTTGTGTGAAGTTCGAACAGAAGTCAAACACGTCTAAAGTACACAAAACTCGGCTAAGTTGCTATAGGTATCGTATATCAAATTTTTGAAGGTTAGCGGGCGAGATTAAATCATGGGTCGTTTAAACACAGTCAACAGGCCGACGCTGTGGACCAAACACACGGACTATCTCACTGTAAACGGAGTTCCAGGTGAACTAAGCAAGGAAACCCTCAGCAAAAAGACATTGGCGAACAGAAAACATTCCGATGACCTTACTCGAATTGAAACAGCGCACCTACGAGGCATGAAAGCCTTGACATCAGACAAAAAGGCAATGGAAGACTCGATGCTGATATATAGTGAGAAAATGAAACGTATTTCAAGGGAAAGGATGTCCACCGTGTCAGCTTCGCCGCCTCTCATCAGGACTGATGCAAGGGAAAGGATGTCCACCGTGTCAGCTTCGCCGCCTCTCAACAGGACTGATGCATCCCCAAAGGAAAAATGGCCTAGCTGCACCAAGCTTGACGAAATTTCGGACAAAAATATTCCAGCTGATACGAAGGGAAATCAAAGCCCGCGCATGCGATCGATTTCTGATGCTTCGTGTTACAGTAATCTGAGAGGAAAATATTTATCAAAAAGGAGAAAGAAGATTTCTTTGGATATGACAAACAAAAGTTCGGAGTTGACTGTCTTAACCCCTTCCCCTGATGGAGCGGAAACATCAGACAGTGGGATAGAGTCTCCGAAACTTGGAAACATTCGCCACAGAAGACACGGGGTTACAAGTGGACCCAAACAGAGCGGCACGATTCCGGAAATTCAAACTTCTGTGGTGCCCTCTGATTCAGACAAACCAAGAATACGGCGCCTCCCATTAATACAAAATTTCCAAAGTAATGGAGAACAGGACACTACAGGTCTCGGTAAAATTCCAAAGCATTCTTTGGATTTCGAGAACGTAAACCAGGAAAGTGAAGAGGATATGACAGATGGCGATAGACTGTTTAGAATATATGGTAAACGCTGGAACAAACACCCACGTGTAGATTCTGGTATGTTGTTTTCTACAGCACGGGACTCAAAGTCAAAGCTGAAACCGCTCATCAAGAGATCTGAGAGCCTTGATGAGTACGATATGAGTCGAACGGAAAATTCGAGTGGTTATGTCCCCGAATGGCAATCGACAAGACGGAAGCCCAAATACAGTGCACCGGAACAGTCAGGCACCTTTCAAGCCGCTATGCAATGCCTTTCTTTGTCTGAGGCAGAAACATCGAAAATTGGTGCTGATTTGGAATTATGTGAAACTGATACTGATTCTAATTTTGATAGGAAAATTAGGGATATAAGCTCTGGTGAACTGCAGCTTCTTGTAGCCCAGAGGGGAAAGAGGACGAGTTTGTCCTCATCAAACTCCCCTGATGAATTCAGCGATGAAGATGAAGAAGAAATGCGCATTAGAACTCATTCTGTCCCTTCCCCTTGTCAGCCACTCAAATCTGTGCTGAAGAAGCCATGTTCTATCCAAAACTTACCCCCAGATTCAGCGCAAAAGAAATGTGTGAGTTTCAAATCTCCTGACAAGGTTACACTGATATACCGAGACCCGGAAGAGGATATATCAGAGACACCTAGCGGCAACTGCTTTCAGTCACAAAGCACAATTGTGATAGTCAGTCAATGAATGTTACAAAGGCGTTGAGAATCAGTGCTCAGAGCAGACCGATTCTTTGTAAAATCACGACAGATGTCGTATATCAGGGAATTGATCCATTTATCCTATGACAGTGCTGTTTTTTGTATGAATTAAGCGAAACAGCATAATTTAGTTGTAACTAGCGCTACAAAATATTGTATTATTGCGCTACAAAATATTATATTATACGTATATCATGCACTTCAACATATCTCATTATAGCTCCACAGGCATATTATAAGGCTCCACAGGCATAGCCTACACGGTCATATTGAAGGCTCCACAGGCATATTATAGCCATATTTTGGCTAATTCCCTAGCTTGTAAGAAGTTAGTTCCTTGTAATTTTATTAATGGTTTATGTCTCTTTATCTCTCTAAAGACTTATTAGTGTTTAAGTTTTCTAGTCATCCAAATAAACGTAATCATGTTGATATGCATCACGAAGAAGTTATATGGAGACTAATTTAATTAGACCTATTTAGTTCGTGCAACAAATTATTTGCTTCCCCTACTAGCATAATACGGTGTTTGTTTATAGATCAAGTTGAAGATTACAAGCATCTGGTCCGTCATTCATAATTCAGCCGTCGTCCATTAGAGAATATCCGCGTTCATAATCCAAAGACCTATTCCATATTCCATATAACACTATTAGCACCAAATTCAAAAAGACAATCATAGTATACATAAACATAGGCTTGTTTCCTGCAAGAGGGAAGCGGTCAACAGTTTTCAATGATGCCGGCAAGACATCATGATGTTCCAAAAATATCAAATCCGTATCGCTGATCAGTATTCTTAATCCATATTATTTGTTGTAAAGTCGTCATCTAAAGAATGATGTATCTCAGTCACGCTTTGATTGTGACTGTTCATATGAGTACCATAAGGATCTTGAAGTACATGGGTTCATACGGCCCCTAGCTCCGGGTTAAGCGGAATTAGACACAAGTTACGAAACGTAACGCCATAGATCTTGCACGCTACGCTCGTATTTTGCTATCAGCATGCGATATGTATCGCCAAATTTGAGAAACTTTGAGTGGAGGCGCTTGGTGGTGTAGCCCTATTTTATAAGTTTCTGCAACAATGTTTTGTGACGTTGATTAAAATCGTCACATTTAACACAGGATCTAGCAAATGCTACTAGGCGTGATATGTATACGCCATATGCAGGTCCCACTGGAATATTACTGTCCAGAAAGGGATAGTTTACGATGTCGAAATTGTAATCATCTCTTTTGTCATACAGTCGACGAGAGAGAAGGCCCGCTTCATTTTTATAGAGATATAGGTCTAAATACGATGTGCCTGTAGGATTATCTGTAGTTTCCTTCAAATCCAGTGAAGGTGGATATATATCCTTCACTGCGTCATTTATATAGCGATTATCCTCAACGAGAAGGTCGTCTATATAGCGTTTGGTGAATGAGAAGGAACGGGCTTTGAATGGATCGGTTTTTGAAAGCGCCTGCATACAATCTTTAATTGCATACATTAATGCACAAGCCGATTTCTCCGTTCACATTTCGAATAAGCTTGAATTCAAAATTCGGAGGTACAAATTTCATCCACAAAAAAAGACGAGCCAAACATAACCTACCCAACGACTGTCTGTAGGGTGGCGTATTCTCTCCGTATATCTAGGTCATTTCTCCTAATATGGCGGTAGGTGTGGCCAGATACATAAAGAGAGCCAATGAATAAACCACTCATACGATCCGTTTCAAAATTCAAATGGATTCGAGGTCAGTGACGTTTCGTATCTATTTATAAACTTATAAGTACTTGGAACAGAGCCGTTCGGCTGATATATCAAGGTTAATTCAAAGTATGAAAGGAGAAATCGACCAGTGTATGAAGATGAGTTGTGCGAGGATGTAGTAGCACCACCTTTCCGCTGCTTCGTTTATCAAAGACTCGGTAATTAGCAGGAAACATCTTTTCGTTGACCACGAAATATAGTGCCATATCAAAAGCCGGGTCACAAAGGGGCTGATCAATCTGTACATACTTTCAACTTTCAACAGTTTCCAACGCTTAAAAGACATATATAGGTAGGTCACTTGTATGTTATACCACACCCAATATTTCAATTACAATTTATAAGCTCGAGGTCGGCTTGATACAAGCGTCTGGCAGCTTCATTGATTTAGGGGAATACAACGTGCTGGATGTGAGCCAAAGACCAAACATCAGCCTAGAACAACAAATCATCGAAAAAGTGAAATAAATTATCCAACAAAGTGAAATGTACTGAGAGTGAGATATTTCTCCGCATATCCTCGAAATGTACCAGTATATCGTCTTGTTTTCAGACGATTTTATTTATGAATGACCGTCTGAAAAGCAGTCGCCACCAGAAAATTTCCAAATATGTAATGTCACACGTCATGATGATCATGCCGATCATAGCCTCAATACTGAACAATAATAAACAACGTTATCGAACCGCGTGATCTGAGTCCACAAATTGATATTCTAACGACATTATATCCAAAGAATTCTCAATAGCAAGTATCAGATCATTATTCAGTCGTCGTCCATAAAAGAATTTCGGCGTCAATAATCGAAGACATTTCTTACGACAATTAGCACCAATTCCAAATATGCATGACAGAAAAATAATAAATTGAAGCGATATGTAAGAGGTGGGAAAACTTACGACGTCTGACTCCACAGGAAAGCTTCTCTCGGCACCTCACATTCATCCACGAGAATACGGTGGATTCTCGGACGTAGCCTTAGTATCTCATCCGCGCTTTTATTGCAGCTGTTCTTGTGGAGATGAAGTATCACAAAATGGTTTCTTACAATAGAAAAACGGTTAATGATGATTCACGGGTATTTCTTATATACTATGGTAGTGTTTCTGTATTCCAGTCTACATTTTGTTGTAGATGTTCACATTGAATATCGTGATCACACGGCACTGTGGTGAAATAGTAGCCCACCGAATTCATCAGATGGAAATAAATGTGAACCAGATGTGAGCGATTGCTCAAAGTAGGAAAAGGATGAACCTTTCATGGAATTCACGTTCTTTTTCAAAATATTCAGCTGTAAGGGCCGAAGCCCCCAGTCTGGGTCCTATAATATCCAGCTGTAAGGGCCGAAGCCCCCAGTCTGGGTCCTATAATATCCAACTGTAAGGGCCGAAGCCCCCAGTCTGGGTCCTATCTTGTTAATATATAGGTACATTATTACGGTATATATACCTTGCACATGAACAGCTGCGATAAAAGCGCGGCTGAGATACTAAGGCTACGTCCGAGAATCCTCCGTATTCTCGGATCTGAATATTAGATATCGAGGAATACTTTCCTGTAGAGTCATATGGTCGCATTTTAGTCGCCAGACCTCGTCAATTTTTCCCACCTCTTGCATATCGCTCCAACTCACTATGTACGGACGATGAACATCGGAACCTACAGCCACCAGATGAATCTCAACATATACATGTGTTCAGATAACAAGAAAGCAGTTTGTCACACCCAACGCCGTCAATATTAGCCATACCCTCTTTTCAAATAGGCCAAATTATTGTTCCAGTGAGCCCACGGCGTTGTTTCAACGTTGGAAATATCGACGAGATCGGTAATAACACTTGAACGCAACGTCACGAAGACATGGTACGACGTAACTAGGTGGCGTTGCTTCTGCCCTGTAAAACTGTAGAAGTTTTAAAATCACTATTAAATTCATTTACAGGATCCTTACATTTCATCGAATTAAAACGTTGTAGGATCATTAGGAGAGGCAACGCAATGTCCAGTATTCAGAATGCGATATCCATTGAACACAAAATACAGTGGTGATCGGAAAAGATGCCACCTACTGGCAAAAGGTTACATAAACCAACAGACAAATATGTCCAATTATAATGCATCCCAAGAACCAAAACTGATTTATGTTATAATTTTTATCCCAACCACTCTTATTTTAGCTGTTAATTCGGACACCTTGAATTGTATGACCACACGACCCCTAGCCTAGCACCGGCGTGAGTGGTATTGATACAAAGACCCAATACTTTATAGCCATATCAAGTCATCTGATGGTGATTGATGAACTATGTGGCCTTTAGATTACACAGTTATGAGTCTATATTCACAGCAACGTTTTCTGAAGCTCAAGCGTCCATTTGTAGTTGTGGTATCCTGAGAATTATCCCCCTTTGACCATACTGCGATATGATGTAATAGACTGTAAGACGGGCATGAGCCCGGGGGTCGGTAGCCATGATGTAAATGTGTTTTCATGTACAAGAATACACTCTTCATTTTATCGGAACAATTTGACTTGTTTCCTCCATCCATCGGGTACTCTACATATTACGACATTTGGCGACGGGATATAGCGAGCTTTTACGTGGGATTTTCGTGGCTGATTCGTTCAGTGATTCCAAGATGAATACGATGCCATCACCTCCGACATTTCTGGCCTCTCCTGGGTCACCGACCATGCCGTGGAGAAATTGGTCTGAATCTTTCGAGACTTACCTGCTAGCCATAGCGGCTGATGAATTTCTCGAGGCCCGGAAAAAGGCAATCCTGCTACATTGCCTTGTCGCAGAAGGACAGCGTATCTTCCAGACGTTGCCCCCAGCCGTGGACGCAAACATCCAAAGTGAGTACACGTTAGCACTTCTGACTCTGCGTCACCATTTTGAGCCCAAAGTGAATGTGGTAGCTGAACGATACAGGTTCCGACAACGGGCACAACAAACTCATGAAACAGTTGACCAATACATTTCTGCTCTTCGTGAGCTAGTCATTACTTGTAATTTTGAAGCCCTCCAGGACGAAATCTTACGGGACCAGTTGGTCGAGAAAACAAATAGTCCCCGTGTACGTGAACGACTCCTACTCGTAGAAGATTTGAAGCTACAAACCACGGTTGACACTGCTCGCCGTGTTGAAATTGCAGCGAAGGAAGCAAAATCTCTGCAATCTGTTTCCAATAATACTACGCCCACCCCCACTGTAAATACTGTGCAGTCTGACTTCAGTTTCAAAGAGAAGAAAAACTGGAGAAAACAACGACAGAGATTAAATACGAATTTCGGGGCTGAGGGAAAATTATCCTGTTTCCGCTGTGGTTCAAAAAATCATTTGGCTAATAACGACCGATGTCCAGTCAGAAATGCTACATGCAGCTCGTGTTCCAGACGTGGACATTTCCATACAGTGTGCAAATTACAAGCGTCTAGTCCGTCATTCATAATCCAGCCGTCGTCCATTAGAGAATATCCGCGTCCATAATCCAAAGACCTATTCCATATTCCATATAACAGTATTAGCACCAAATTCAAAAAGACAATCATGGTATACATCAACATAGGCTTGTTTCCTGCAAGAGAGAAGCGGTCAACAGTTTTCAATGATGCCGGCAAGACATCATGATGTTCCAAAAATATCAAATCCGTATCGCTGATCAGTATTCTGAATCCATAATATTCGTTGTAAAGTCATCTAAAGAATGATGTATCTCAGTCACGCTTTGATTGTGACTGTTCATATGAGTACCATGAGGATCTTGAAGTACATGGGTTCATACGGCCCCTAGCCCCGGGTTAAGCGGAATTAGACACAAGTTACGAAACGTAGCGCCATAGATCTTGCACGCTACGTTCGTATTTTGCTATCAGCATGCGATATGTATCGCCAAATTTGAGAAACTTTGAGTGGAGGCGCTTGGTGGAATAGCCCTGTTTTATAAGTTTCTGCAACAATGTTTTGTGACGTTGATTAAAATCATCACATTTAACACAGGATCTAGCAAATGCTACTAAGCGAGATATGTATACGCCATATGCAGGTCCCACTGGAATATTACTATCCAGAAAGGGATAGTTTACGATGTCGAAATTGTAATCATCTCTTTTGTCATAAAGTCGACGAGAGAGAATGCCCGCTTCATTTTTATAGAGATAGAGATCTAAATAAGATGTGCCTAAAACACAGGGAAACCAAACTCCAACCCCGTGCACTATGCACGACGACCCTGCCGAGTATGATCTGTGTGTGTTGTCCACCGGCAGTACCAAGTCTCCCAAGCCGATCACATGTCAGCTGAAAGTGAATGGAATTTCTCTTCCTATGATGGTCGACACTGGTTCTGGTAAAACTTTACTGTCCTACAAGACTTTTTCCAACTATTTCTGTGATGAAGCGCTGGAAGACGTCCCACCTGCCGAACAGATGTCATCTTACACAAAACACCAAATCATGACAAAGGGACGTTTCAAAGCCAGAGTGACATACCAAGACAAAACTGTCGATACTTACCTATATGTAGTTCAGGGGGATAGCCTGCTTCGCAGGGACATGATACAAACTCTCAAGTTAAACATACAAGGGGCTAGTTTGTCTTGTACTACAGAAACAGCAAATAATCCATGTGTTATTGATGAAGAGAGTACATGTAAAACTGATCCCATACCGGACCCAGGTATTGATCAAGCCACTCAACAGGTCAATTATGAGTCACAGGTACAGAACCCTCAAGTCGGCATATCCATCTCTGATGTACATGTGGAAGCTCCAAAATCCAAAACCGAAGAATTTATTTTACCTGATATAGTCAAACCCTTCCAACATATGTTTGTCAAACCCAAGCAAAACTTGCCTTCGGTGAAAGGTTTTTTACACAAGATTAAGGTAAATGAGAAAATTGTACCTGTACAACAAAAGTTGAGAAGGCTTCCTTTGGTTGTTAGAGATAAGGTAGCAGCTGAGTTACATCGGCTGGAAAAATTAGACGTGATTGAGAAAGTGGAGGCTTCGGAGTGGGTGTCCCCTATTGTGGTTGCTTGGAAAAAGTCTGGTGACGTGAGGGTTTGCGTGGATTTGAGACGTGTGAATGAGGCAATTATTCCCAACACTCATCCCTTACCCAAAATTGATGAATTATTTTGTGAATTACGAGACGCGAAACATTTTTCCCGGGTAGATTTAACTTCCGCTTAGCATCAAATGCTGTTACATCCAGATTCACGGAATCTGACATGCTTCATTACGACCGAGGGGTCTACAGATTTAAACGTCTTTGTTTCGGTCTATCGTCAGCGCCATCTGCATTCCAGAAAATGATGCACATCATACTCCCGGGTCTAGAAGGGGTCGTTACATAGATAGACGATCTGCTCGTATTTGGCGCCACAAAACAAGCCCATGATGCTAACCTCCACGCAGTATTGGAACGTTTAGATGAGTATGGAATTCTCCTCAATGAGAAATTTCTGTATAATCAAAGTAGCCTCCTCTTTCTGGGACACACAGTTAGTGGAGAAGGTATTGAAACTGACGATAAGGTAAACGTTATCTCAAACGCCCCGATTCCGCACGACAAACAGTGTCTCTCTATTTCGCAAACCACGTGCCTAGTTTTGCAAATTCTGCATCCTACTCCGTAAAGATGCGCATTTCACGTGGACAGAAAGCGAGCAAGCTAGTTTTGACGTCAAACAATTGATTATAAACAGTCCCTGTCTTGCGCCTTACAATCCTGACCTTGACGTCGTACTCACCACGGATGCCTCCGGATATGGCATCGCAGGAGTGTTAACTCAGGTCAAAAATGGTAAGGAAGTTACGGTTGCTTTAGCGTCGCGCACTCTGTCCGAAGCGAAGAGAAAATACTCCGTCGGGGAGCGTGAAGCTTTGGCCTGCGTCTACGCGTGCGAACGTTTTCATATCTACCTGTGGGGTAGAAAATTTCGGTTGGTCACTGATCACCAGGCGCTCACCACTCTGTTGACAAAAGGAGCGGACAGACAGTCGATGCGCATTGCGCGATGGTCATGTAGACTTATGCGTTACAATTACACAGTTCAATACAAGAAAGGGAGTGACAATCTCGTAGCTGACGGCCTTTCTAGACTTCCTTTAACCCATGATGAAAGTGACTGTGATGATGATGACGAAATGGTGTGTCTCTGTGTAACCTGATCTCTCTTGAAAAATTCAAAGACGAAGTCAGTCAGGACACAGAGTTAATCGAAGTACGACAGTATGTTCAGGTTTCGAAATGGCCATATGCCAAAAACGCTAGTGAGGTAGTTCGTCCCTATTACACAGTCCGAGATGAATTGGCTGTTGTCGACAGCATGTTAACAAGAGGGTCTCGATTAGTTGTTCCGCTTTCTCTGAGAGCAAATTTGATAGAACTGGCCCACGAGTCTCATCAGGACATCACTAGGACGAAACAAAGATTACGGGAGCAATATTGGTGGCCGGCTATGGATTGACAAGTCGAGTGAGCAGTCAAGTCTTGTGTTATCTGTCAAATGAATGACAAAAGCGCGAAAACTACTTTCGCCCCATTGAAACCTGTTCCACTGCCTGATGGGCCGTGGTGCAAACTATCGTTGGATATCGTGGGGCCATTTGCCTGTGCCAGACAAGAATGTAAATTCGCAATTGTCCTCCATGATTACTACAGTAAATGGCCAGAGGTCAGTTTCACTTCAACAGTTACTGCCCAGAATGTCGTAGCATTCTTGCGGTCGGTGTTTGTGCCAATGTACGAGTTGTCACAGCGAAACAGCTCATCAATTACCAGTATACGAGTTGTCAGAGCATTTCCATCATAGCTCATAGATTTGTATCTAATACCGCTTATGCCGGTGCTAGGGGCCGTGTGGTCATATCATCCATGTTGCCACATGAACAGGTACAATAAAAGCGTACCTGAGATACAACACATATCACGAATCGTTAGATTCTTGGTATGTGCTTAAGAATAGGTTTACCAGAAGACTATTCTGTGAAGTCATATGACGCAGTCAGTATGTCGGCACCTCTTCCCACTTCCCTTATATGTGTTTAATTTTTTTACCTGTATATGGCGAGATTCTGCTGGTGGACGTTTTTCGTCCCCGAGGCCCGCCCCCTGTACACCTTTTGGTCTTTGATATATGTTGGCATTTGTGGGAAGTTGATGCTGGGTCGACATCGGGCCTTACAGACTAGTCTTTTGTGTTAAATGCCGTCATTTACATCTGACGACGATACAGCTCACCAATCGCCAATGTACGAGTTGTCACAGCGAAACAGCTCACCAATTACCAGTATACGAGTTGTCAGAGCATTTCCATCATAGCTCTCTAGATTTGTATCTAATACCGCTTATGCCGGTGCTAGGGGCCGTGTGGTCATGTCATCCAAGTTGCCACATGAACAGGTACAATAAAAGCGTACCTGAGATACAACACATATCACGAATCGTTAGATTCTTGGTATGTGCTTTAGAATAGGTTTACCAGAAGACTATTCTGTGAAGTCATATGACGCAGTCAGTATGTCGGCGCCTCTTCCCACTTCCCTTATATGTGTTGTAATTTAGCCGGGAAGGGTTTCCTGAAAAAATTGTAACTGATCGTGGAGCACAGTTCGAATCGGAAGAATTCAAAGAGTTCTGTTCTGAGCGAGGTATTCGCATAGCCCGTTCTTCCGTCTATTACCCCCAGGCAAATGGCGCAGTTGAGCGTTTTAACGCTAACTTAGGTCATACTGTATAAAATGCGATCAATACCGGTAAACCATGGAAATTATGTGTACAAAATTACCTAGCAATTTTCAGGTCTACTCCGCATTCTACTACTGGAGTAGCACCGCCTATATTACTCCATGGGCGAAAAATGCGCACAAAACTTGATATGGTCGGTCGACCTCTACAGTATTCCGAGGACAAAAAACCTGATGTGCGAGGGAGAGTCCTCGAGAAACAGGCTAAATACAAGGCATATACCGACGCAAAACGCGATAGTAAGAATTCCGACTTAAATGTAGGTGATTGGGTGCATGTAAAGAAACCTGGTATCGTCAAGAAAGGGGAAAGTAAGTTCTCAAAGCCGTTACAAATCTCCAAAAAGATAGGAGTTAGCTCTTTTGTAACTACTGATGGGCGAACTTGGAATGTTAGTAAGCTGCCTAAAGCTAGTCCACCGGGTATTCATCAGTTAAATGAACATCAGTTTGGTTTTTGTGATTTGAGGTTCCTATGGAACCCATTCTTCATGAGAATGCTCCATTGCGCAGAAGTACTAGAACTCGAACACAACCTACTTGGCTGAATGGTTTCGTTCCTCGTTAATGTATTGCCGATATTATTGTTACAGTTGGTATAAAGGTTTGGTTCTTATTGAGAGGGGAAAATGTGGTATCCTGAGAATTATCCCCCTTTGACCATATTGCGATATGATGTAATAGACTGTAATAATTAAGAGGACTGGGCATGAGCCCGGGGGTCGGTAGCCATGATGTAAATGTGTTTTCATGTAGCAGAATACACTCTTCATTTTATCGGAACAATTTGACTTGTTTCCTCCATCCATCGGATACTCTACATATTACGACAGTAGTATCAAGTTTATTCCATGGTAGAACGTCACGCAACTAGGTCACATACTTCCCCCAATTCGACACCATCCGCAACAAAAGTCTATCTTTGTTAGAACCAAGTAGAAAACAAGCCAGGTCCGGACTTAAACAGTTGGCAATAATTGTTAAAACTTTTTTGTTGTAGAAGCAACGGAACAGTAAAACCCTGAAAGTCCGCTATTTTATTCTCGGAAAAGCAATGATTAACGGTATATGGGTACCGTATACTTGGTACCGTATGGGAAACATCTGACGAAAATAGGTGTGAATTGCGCAACCTAATGAAAACTTCCGATTTTGCATAGATTTCCGAAAATTGAATGAATGGACGATGAGAGATTCTTATGCTCTGCTTTGGTTTGATCGACAGTATATTGTATTGCACTGGTATTCTCTTTGAGAATGCTTAGTAAAGTAGAAGTGCGCATCAGAGCCATTAGACTGGTTTTCTCCCGTGTATATCAATACAGTGGATATAATTGGGAGGTAACCGCACAGCCGTAGCCAGGATTTACTGAGGGACGGTTCGCCTTCACTCCAAAGGGCACATCAGGGGGTTCGCTGTATGGGAGGAGTTTGAAAAGGGCATTTATATGAGGAAAATATACAATATTTCCGAAAGGGGGGTTCGCCTGAATCCAGGAAACCCCCCTTGGCTACGGGCCTGTAAACCAGTCATCAGATCCACGTAAAAGTACGGCCAGCTTTTACTTTTTTCAAACTTTTTTCTTCATCTTTGAAGTTTTGTCATATATAAGCACAGATGATGGTCCTCTATCAAAATCAGAATGTGTGGACGCAGTGATCTTCTGCAGAACTAAACACCTGAAAGAGGTAAGAATTCAGTCTCTCTCGGCCGTGTGGTTGGATGAGGACGGTGAGTTGCGACTAAATGAAAGTTAGAATGGGGTGGGTCATGTCGAAATCTGGTGATACATATTTAGAAGTCTCCAATTTGGTCAGAGAATATCCTCGAAGCAGAGTACTGTCTTATCACCAAGTCTACAGACCCGGGCCCTCACCCCACCACCAAAGCCCGATAAAACAAGCAATTATGATATTCAATGTATGTTTTTTTAATATATCGTTCTGTTCTACGGAAATAAAATGTTTTTCCCCAAGATGTGTCCTGACAGAAGTGTTGTAAAGACACTCGCCCACATTCCAAATACGCTAAGAATGGTCACGCCTGTTACCACGAAATACCCATCTCCAGGTTACGAAGTGACCATTTGTTGACACCGTAAGTGCCACTCTGTCAACCACTATGTGAAATTTATTGACGGCAATACCACCCTTCAATGCAATGCGCCCTTGTATCTTTGTTGCCCGTGTATAAGGCTAAGATTCCAAAATCCCCACACTTGGACCAGATACATCGATATGTATAGTAGAATGGCTCATGGACTTGTTTCCAAGGGAGAAAGGGAGGTAACCTTTTATAACCCATGCTTGTTGATTATAAAGCTTACATCTCATTTTACCTTGCAATCTTACATGGTATACACCAATATAACATTACGGTTTCGAATAGCGGGCTGATGTATTTGTTGAGGACTTTTGATGCGAGATCGGCATAGTTGACGCTTTTTGTCAGTCATTTCTTCCACTCGATGTTATCCATTCGCTCTTTGTTCATAACATAAAACCACCTTGTATAAAATTGTGTTGTTTTCTTGCGTTATTTTTCTGTTTAGAATTAAATCAACCCGTAACAAACCAGAACATATGATTTTGCATGGGGTTTTTCCTTCCATTCTATTATATTGCTGTAAACCTCAGAAGATGGAATTTGCTGCATCTACATATATCGTTTAATTCAGTTGCTGCATATACATATATCGTTTAATTCAGTTGCTGCATATACATATATCGTTTAATTCAGTTGCTGCATCTACATATATCGTTTAATTCAGTTGCTGCATATACATATATCGTTTAATTCAGTTGCAGTTCTCTTCCGAATTTGAGAATACTGAACACTTTCTTGGAAATTTTTGATCGAAAAAGGTTGAAAACGAGTTTTGCATTTACCGTTGAAAAAAACATATAGTGTGGGAAATTTCCGAATATAACTTAAAGAAAAATGTTGAATTGGGAGGATCCAAATCACATCGAATAACCTCCTCATTTCGACTAGATTGACATATGCTGGCTGTTTCGAATCCTAATTTCCGTACTGCAGACATAGATTCAACAAATCTGGAAAACAGTGGAAATATATTAATGCTTCTTAAATATTGTTCCTGGAGATACGATTCCGTGAAAACCATTGTTCATCGCCGTGACAATTGAATACTGATACATCTGACTTGAGTTTCAAACTCTGGTGTCTCTGAATACGGATCAGTACAGAATTTTGAATGTCTGTTCGTGAATTGTCGATCACGACAAATTATCATGTGCTTAGTTATAGCAATAGCAAATACGAAGACAAAACATACATATTTATGTTTATTGGTACTCTTCCACTGTCCTAATCGAAGTAAACCAACAAGGAAATATTCCGAATATTCTGAATTTACTGAGATTGCTACTGTCGTTCTCTCTATAGCATATCGTGATGTTTGTGGCTCCAACAATAGGGCAAACGCTACAGAGTCAGAAAAATGGTGATGGCCCATCGCCAGTTATTGGTTACAAGCGTCTAGTCCGTCATTCATAATCCAACCGTCGTCCATTAGAGAATATCCGCGTCCATAATCCAAAGACCTATTCCATTTTCCATATAACAGTATTAGCACCAAATGGTTATTGGTGACTTGGTTACGAGGCCCTGTCGTCGCCATTTCTTAGTGAGGACAAATAGTGACGAGGTCATTCCATTGCCATTTGTTGGCGATGGGGAATTGTCATTCCAATAAATTGCCGCGTACTATGAGTGTACATTTTAGGTCATCGCCATTAAATGGCGAAATGCAATGAGTGTAGATTTCAGGCCATCACCATATAATGGTGATAATGGAATATGGCGATGGTTCTAACCACCATTTATTGGCGATGGGGCCTGATCATCACCGCTAAATGGCGACGAGCAATGAGTGTAGAATTCAGGTCATCGCCGTATAATGGTGACAAGTAGATGGTTCTAACATTTTATCATACGATTGCTTAAGTATTTGCGAAATTTACTCTATTAACCTCATTGAAGCATTTGTCGTCATATTTGTTTGACCACAGTGATTCTGTGAGACCCGTCCCTGACAGAGACCCGTCCTTGACAGCGAGACCCGTTCCTGACAGCGAGACCCGTCCTTGAAAGCGAGATCCGTGCCTGACAGAGAGACCCTTCCTTGACAGCGAGACCCGTCCCTGACAGCGACACCGGTCCCTGACAGAGACCCGTCCCTGACAGCGAGAGCCGTCCCTGAGAGCGAGACCCGACCCTGACAGCGAGACCCGACCCTGACAGCGAGACAAACTTGGGACACATACTATACTTTCAGTTATACATGCGGGAGTCACAAACTACAACAACGATGATTTGTATAGAGGGAAAACCTCGGGGACGATACGTCCACCAGCTGACCATTTGAGTTCTTAATATCCACATGAGAGGGAAGGGCTCATGCATAAGCTGCATCATTCTCCTCTCAAGTCATCTCTCACTAAATCCTCAAATGGAAGACAAACATTCAGAGAACGGGGTTACGAAAGCATGAATTGATAAGTTTCTCTTTGTTTTCATGTTTTAGTCATAGCAGAAAATGATGTCTCAACCGATTCCTTTCACTTTCATAGTCCGAAATATTATATAACAAAAAATTAAAAACACAAAATAGGTGTAAGAAAACACCAGTTAAATGCCGACAACTTGACGTTTTGCACACCCTCTCATCTCCCACCCCCGATGTAAATTCGAAAGAGTTAGGATAGATGATATCTTGATTGGGTCAGTATTGTCCACGACTAGTATTATGCAAAGCATCAATCGACACAACTAAACTTTTGACTGCCTCTCTCTTGTAGGAACCATCTTTGTATTTATTATTTTTATTAGACACACATTTGGATTTGGCGCTAATTATCATATGACATAGGTCTTTCGATTGATGAGGAAATTTTTTCATGAAAGACGGCTGAATATTGAATGTCGAATATGGTGCTTGCTATACCCATTTCTCCCTTGCTCATGTACTTTAGTACTCCAGTAGAATTTGATCTCCTGCACTCAAAGGAGAACAAACGGAGCGGAGAATATTTCTCAGCTAAAAAGTCTCTTTCTTCGAACTCTCAAAGGGAACCTGGATGAAGCGAGATCGATTTCATATCTGAAATTGAATTTCAACCTCGTCATGTTCATCGTCGATACACAAAGGTGGTGGGAAAAGACGCCGGCGTACTGTCAAGAAGTCATATGACCCCATAGGCTAATATTCTGAGTGCATATCTAAAAGATATACAAAAAGACAAGAGGACGCATCTTTATTTCTTGGACTGAATTGGCCCTCCCTTTCCAAGCGCCTGGCCTACATATGATTGAGTATAGGCGTGAAATTCTACATTCAATATTCAGCTGTAGTCCACAAAGGAAATCCCGCGTCAAAGATCGACGGACCTTGCACGGAAGACAGTAAACATACCGGTAGAAACCTTGGGGTGTACAACATACGTATTTTGAATAGCCTCAACCCGAAATTATCATGCAATGTATAATATTACTGCTATCCATCTTCACGAACCAAGCGTAGATGTATGGAAGGAAGCAGCATGCGGACGGGTGATGCCTCCATTGGTCATGTTCTGAGATGTATCGATGCATTGCGTCATGACACAAATACTTTTTTCTATTCATATAAGTTCCATGCATGGACGATGTTCACCTAACCATATTCTACAGTTCTAATGTGGTGATATTGCGCAATCGAGATAAACACCTCCGACTTTGCATTGATTTCCGCAAATTGAACGATGACAGATTCTCGTGCCATAACATGGTTTGGTTGACTGCATCAGGTTTTCGAAACTCATTAACGGTTATCAAGAGACTTTCGACAATATCCCCACACATGTATGTATTCATATAAGTACAGATGATGAAACCCATTGAATAAATTGTTCTGCTCTACGGAAAAGACGTTTTTGTTCTCAAGTATTGTCCTGACTGGCGTGTCGTAACGAATTCAAAATACTTTCACGCCTGCTATGAAATCTCCATCTCAAGGTAACCAATGATATCTTGTTGACACACTGTGCGAATTCTATTGAAGATACCACCACCCTGATAGCATAGCGTGCTTATATATGAGTGTGCATTCTGTTTGTTCCCAGTTGATCCCAAGTACCCAACTCTTGGACCATCGTGCTCTATACTGTTAATACACGTAGTTACCGCAGTTTGTACGATCTGCATAGCCAGAGTGAAGAAAACGTGCGCAAGGGCGATGCACTTGGACCAAATGCCACGATATAATAATGGTATAGTAAGGTTATTTAACATGCCGCATAGTGTAAAAGCGGTCCCTATTATCGAGAAACAGTTTTTCGCTTTTTTATGAGCGAATTTCACTATATACTTGATCGGGGACGACATGTAACATGTCATCATTACACACAACCGAAAACTTGAAAATGTTTCTCATAAAGGGAACGTGGATAAAGTGTGATCAGTATCATATCTGAAATTGAATTTCAACCTCGTCATGTTCATTGTGGATACACAAAGGTGGTGGAAAAAGATGCCGGCGTACTGTCACGAAATCATATGACTCCATAGACCACTATTCTGACTGGATATCTAAAAGATATGCAAAAAGGTAAGATCTTTATTTCTTGAACTGAATTGGGCCTTCCTTTCCAATCGCCTGGCCTACATATTATGGAATTTGCGGTCTTCAAGACGACAAGGGCTTGTGCGCGTGATCTTAAGATGTTGTAACGCGAAGTCGTCTCAGACTCAGGTGATGGTCTCCATAAAGCCTGTACAATGATAGATTCCAAAGTCCGGCTTCTGAGATTTCTCGACGACATGATAGCCTCTTTAAATGAGACAGGATGTCTGTTGAATATTAAGCCGATTTATTGTAAATTCATTCCACCTAACTTAGGAATGATCGGCAGCATTTGGCAGGCAGATTAACACAACTTCATTAACATCAGACCATTTTGTAAACAGTCATTTTCATAACTGGAGAGAGTAACATCCATCACTGGAGACTAGGTGGTATAAGCCTCTGTGAGACCTGATGGTATTGGCCTGCCTAATGCGTACCGGTCACCCCTCTTTATACAGTCCTATAGATTACAGGGTCGAGTTAACTCTAAACTATATTCTGATATCTTTGGTGCAGCTTAGACAAGCGGATCAGGGAAATGTCACATTACGTAAACACAGTCGTCAAAACCAAGGATAATTCAATACACTTACATAAGCAGTTTCTATGTTATCCTGTATAAATTTGAAATTACATAACTGTTTCTCACAAATAGTTGTGTTCACAATAACTGACCTAAAGGGTCATGAAATAGTATTTCGGAAATAGATTTGTCAAAACACATCACAATATCAAGGTTGCATGCATGCAGATTATATAAAATTGGTAAATGAAAAGTCGAAATTGATGCATTTATATGGTGGCCAAGAAATCTACTTTTGCGTGAAAATATGGTGGCTAAGAATCGACATTTCACAATATGACTGAGTATAGGCGTGGAATTCTACATTCAATATTCAGCTGTAGTCCACAAAGGAAATCTCGCGTCAAAGATCGACAGACCTTGCATGGAAGACAGTAAACATATATAGTGTGCGGATTTCATTACACACAACCGAAAACTTGAAAATGTTTCTCATGAAGAGGAGATGACAAGAGGGCCAAATACATATTTTGGCTCCATTTCATGTCAATACACAAAAAATGATGCCTGAACTAGTTCGGAATAAAACAAAAGTATAATTAGTCAATCCGATTAGGTTAATTATAAGCCCTGGGTCGAAATTTTTTCGAAAAAAAGGAAAACAATTACATGACATTTTTGCAGTTTTTAAAGGCGTTTAATAACTGTTGAACTGTTCTGTTCTACCTGGCAGTTCACCATCAAACATAATGTACTTGACCAAACAAAGCATACGAATCGTAAGTTAAAATTGAAAAATCATTATTTCTTACAATTCAGAAGGATATACGAAAATTACTTTTTCTTTACGCATAACGAAATATTGTACATATATACTCAACTGGAAGATGAATATCAAAGAATGGATAAACGAATTCATCCATCCATTCATACGGTTCTGTTCGTTCCATATCCTATAGTCACAGCAACAATGACGCCTTTCATAGTTCGAAATTAAAAAATTACAAAACCAAAATTAAAAACAAATACATATGTGAACGGAAACCCCAGTTAGACTTGAATGTCGACAATTTGAGGCTTCGCATACCTTCTGATCCCCTCCACCGACATAAATTCAAGAGATTTGGGATAGATGATATCTTGATTTGGTCAATATTATCCAAAAATTCTAGACAATGCAAAACATCAGTATACATAACTCATTTATCTCCTATTCATGTATGCAGCGGAAAATATTTCTCAGCTTAATTCGAACTATTAAGGATAACAATACGTGATGGATACGTAATCGATATCATAACTGAAAATGATGATCAGTCTCGTAATGTCGTGTGTACACAACGAAACGAATATACATGTATACTGAAGGCGTTATGATATGCAAGCAATATACAATAGAGGTATCTCGATGACTTGGGCTGAGTTGTGGCCTCCCTTTCAAATCACCCAGGCTGAATACAAATGTAGACAAATTGGTGGATATAATGATTTTGAATTCAACCCTGAAATGAAGAAGTATCGGAAAAATCTTAATATTCCTACTGTTCAACTTTTCGAACAAACAGAGCTCACATTCCACGAAAGCATTCGTCAGATTGTTTAAGGTTGACGGCACCGTTTTGGGCATCCATTCTGAGATGCATCGCGTCATGATCCTAGTTTCCTCAAACCCTATATCAGCTTTAAAGAAAAGTCAAGGAAATTTGTAAAATCGGAGCCCACTTAATCTTATCGCTCTCCTATCAAAAGTGAAAATTGTATTTCTTTCGAAAGCCCATTCGAAAATTTGGAAAACGTAAAATGTCAAGAAAATTTGTAGAAATCGGAACCCAATAAGCTTTTTGCTCTCCTACCAAAGTGGAAATTGTCATTCTTTCGAAATCATATTCGAAAATAGGAAAAGGTAAAATGCCAAGGAAGTTTGTAAAAATCAGAGCCCAATAAGCTAATCGCTCTCCTACCAAAAGTAGAAAATTTGTCATTCTTTCGAAAGAATATCCGAAAATTAGGAGAACGCAACGAAATGTTTCAATTTTTTAAACTTAACAAAATTAACCATGTATGAAAATTCTTTCGAAAGCACATTCGAAAATTAGGAGAACGTAAAATGACACGGAAATTTGTGAAAATGAGAGCCCACTAATAATCTAATCACTCTCCTACCTAAAGTGGAAATTGTCTTTCTTTTGAAAGAACATTCGAAAATTAGGAGTAGGAAATTTGAAATAAGCTGATTGCTCTCCTAACAAAAGTGGAAAACTATCATTCTTTCGAATCCATATCCGAAATTAGGAGAACGTAAGAAAGTGTTTCACTTTCTTAAATGTAACAAAATTATTCATATATAAAAGTCTGTCCATGCAACTACGGGAATTTCTCGTTTAAAATCTGCTTTGGGGTGTAAACAAAAATCAAAGGAAAACTATCAAGGGAATTCGAAACTGGAGAGATCTGTTGACGAAAAGTTGACGACGTCTGGCGAATAAAACGCAACCATGTGACCCTACACGAAAGCTTCTCTCGGTACCTCACATTCAGACTAGAATATAGAGCATTCGAAGAAGTAACCTTTGTATCTCAGACGCGCTTGTATTACAGCTGTTCATGTGGCGACTGTGAAGTGACCACACGTCACCTAACACAGGGTTAAGCAGAATTAGATACGCTAGCTCGGGAGTTGTGACGACAACATGGGATAAACATGGTCAATGCAGGAATACCCAGAAAAACTAACCTGTGCTGCCCGACGTCGTTCGACATAAAAGAACAATTAAACTAATCAGATGCCGTCCATTTAAACTGAAAAGTTTTTTTTTCAAATGCAGAATCGAGAATGATGAGAACGCATCGAAGAGCAGAATCATCCGATTGCTTAGTTTTGTCCTAATCGAATGAACTCACACACTTAATTCAAGATAGTCCGATTCATTTGGACTCGCGAACGAAATAGAGCTCCTTGTCCAGTGAACACTCGTCAGATTGCTTATGGTTGACGATACCATATGCTGGCGGGTTATCCATCCTGAGATGCATCGTCTCATTATCCAAGTTTCCTCAAACCCTTATGACAACTTTGAGGAAAAGTCACTGAAATTTGTAAAAATCGGAGCCCACTTAATCTAATCGCTCTCCTACCAAAAGTGAAAATTGTCTTTCTTTCGAAAGCACATTCGAAAATTAGGAGAACGTAAAATGTCAAGAAAATTTGTAGGGATCAGAAACTAATAAGCCTTTTGCTCTCCTACCGAAGTGGAAATTGTCAAGGAAGTTTGTAAAAATCAGAGCCCAATAAGTCATTCCTTCGAAAGAATATTCGAAAGTTAGGAGAACGCAACGAAGTGTTTCACTTTTTTAAACGTAAAAAATTAACCTTGTATGAAAATATGTGCATACGTCCGTGAGAATTTCCCGTTTGAAATCTCCTTCAATGTGTATACAAAAGATCAAAGGAAAAATTCTCAAGGAGATTCGAAAGTAAAATCAAACTAATCTTATGCCCTTCAGTTGAACTTGCAAATTATCATTCTTTCGAAAGCATAATCAAGGATCAGAACTCATCGAAGAGCAGAATCATTCCATTGCTCAGTTTTGATATAAAAGAAATAATTCACGTATGATTCAAGATATTCCTATTCCCTTGAAAATCTTCTAAAAAAGCTAATGTGCAAACTCATAATATATCCTTTCCATATCTTTGGCGGCTGTTCTCACATTGGCGGCAGAAAGATAACGCAGGTGAAGATATTATTGCGCATGGACCAGATCCCAAAGAAACAATAAAAGCGTCCCTTGGATACAAATCATCACAGGAATCATTTTTGATGCTTGGGATGCATTTGGATATGATGCAGTCAGATTGTTAGCCTGTTAGGTCATGTGACTTCTTGTCAGTATTCCGGCATCTTTTTTCGCCACCACTGCATGTTGCGTTTAATAGGCACACAATTATAATCGCTGTCGATGAGATAATTAGTAAATTGCAAGGGAAATCCCAGGATATCTGATCAATCAAGCCTGTCGTACAAACTTGGAGAATCGCGAAGGAAGAGCAACTTTCGATATCTTTTTTGTGCTTTCACTTTTGTATTGTCTTTCTCGTGTTTGACAACATTGTCACTGTGCCTGGCGGAACGTTTCCCGAGAATTTCCAATGGATTAGGGTCGTCGTGGAAATTGGCGGTTGGATCATACAGGGGAAGCCGCTCCAACGGAGGAAGTCTGCTGTGAAGCTGATGTCCATTCAGGTCATATAAATCTTTATACTGTTTCCCACCTTTACTACTTCGAGAATACTTCTCCATCTGCGCATGCGGTATATGATTCGAAGAAGATGTGACGTCTTCTTTTTCTAATATGGAGTCCAGTTTTGGTCTTGTCGCCAAAAGGGTTCTTGGAGAATTCACCAAATATAAATTACTGAGTTGTAAATGTTGTCTGTGCCCTTTAGCTCCCTTTTCGTCACTATCAGAAACAGAATCCGCTTCCGGTATTGAATCAAGCGTCCCTTTGGGTAATCTCATTCGTTTGAGACGTGGCCGTCTTGTAGAGTTAATATTTTTGGCACTGGTGTCAACACAATCGTTCACTGATATAACCCCTTTCCCCTCGCCTTTCATTTCGATGTTATCGAAGTTTATTTCTGCGTCAGCGGTAGATTTAGTTGTCCTTCGCGACCTCCTACGCCGTTCCTTTCTATGAGAATCGCCGCCATCTTGAATCGGGGGAAGACTGGCGTGTACTGGTGCCTCCGCCTGATTCCTCTCTAAAGATTTCTCCATTATTAGCTCGTCCTTTGTTTGTTTTGCCCGTAAACTAAAATCCACAATATCACAGAGGTCAGACGCGCTGACTAAACTCACTTTTATCTTACCGCCATCTTTCGCAATTAGTGTCTTCTCTATCTTTTCTCCAAGCTTTGGCAAGGAGAGGCGCATGCGCGAGGCTCTGGATGACTCCGACTTCCTGTCGCCCACGCTGCTTGGGCTGCTCGACTTGGGACTTCGATTCAGAAGTTGGTCGAAAGATAGACCTCGATTCTTCCGAGGACCTTGGTGACGCACCGGGGCTTTGGATATTTGCTTGACTGATACGACTAATTCATCTTTGGGTCCGGAATGTGGGTCAGTACCACGCTGCTTTGCTATGTTTTTGATGCGTTCAGTGTAAGCTAACATTGATTCCCGAAGATGTTTTTGACGAGCCGATACCCCGGATACACTACTATCGTACTCCCGTTCATAACCCGATACTCGTCTCTTGTAATCTTGTTTTTCTCGCGTCTGACGCGTGGTAACTCTGTTAGTATACTCGCTAGGAGGTGGCAAAGCCCTCGTAGCAGCTGTTCCGTTATAACTCATTGGCCGATTCAGAAGGGAAACATCATATTGGTGAAAATGTCCACTTGTCCAAACTGTTTCGATACTCTTCGTCGTTTATTCAAAATCGCATTGATGATAGTACAGTTTGGAGATAATACACTTTGGTGATAGCACACACTGGCCGCAAGGTTTATGGGTAAATCCAATTCAGAAGGTGCGTCTATAGTTCACTCCTTTTTCACAGATTCAAGATAGCAGCTGCTGCAAAAGAAAACATACAATCTTCAGCTCATGGCTAGTATGATACTTTGAACAATATATCGTGGTACAAGCAAGTTCAAGATTCTGCGATATACTATGTTAATCTGGAACGTGGGGCAAACAGTTTGCCCGGGGACATATCCTTATCTATGTACTGAGAATATCCCTAGTGTTTATCAACAGAAAAACGTGAAATAATTGGTTACTTTTCGTTTTAGATTTTTCTCTTCATCTCAATGTGATCCATAATTTTTCGATAAAATAGGAAAAAAATGTCTTATTTTCATACAAATTCCGGTAAAGGCGTGCAATGGGAGCAATTCCATTTTTTATTTACAGAAATGCCACGAGAACACGAAAAGTGTGATTTTACGGTTGGAAGTGTGATTTTACGGTATGTATACAAATGTTTGATGATATTTTGATCTTTTGAACAATGTAACTCCATCGCAGTATTTTTTGACGAATCAACTAAAACGTACATGCTTTCGTCAAAATTGTTCACACAAACGATCTGGAGAACTCCCCCCCCCCCCCCTAATTATCTGCAGCCATCGATACGTTTTCGTTAGGGTGGGGGCAGGGGGTCGATGCCGTTAAAGGCACATAATTCTCTCAAAATGACGTCGTTCACGTGTTTGCCCCGCGAGTCTCTTTAATCACTTGTATAGGTTTATTTTTTACTGTAATTTGGTAGCTATATGGAATGATTCATACTGCACCAAACATGTCACTCAAAGGATCAGTTGTATCTATTCAATACTGATTTTTTTCACATATTGTCCTTCCATTCAGTTCTGGGCCGTGTTTAGGGGAGACATGGATCATTTCAGAACTCATATTTCTTTAGCTCTCATATTGCCTCTCATCTCGCACATGCTTCTCATGGACCGATATATCAGAATCGTGCAATGATAAGCGCGAAGTAGTTCATGGCATTAAATTCGATTATTTCTATTTACGGTTATTAAAGAAAACATGCAACCATTACACGAGATCATATAACAGCTCCGTCAGCTATAGTTACTCATTTCCTCAGCTATAGTTATCGGTTGACCGTGTAACAATGTCCGTATTAATGTATCGTTATATTAAACATCAGAGCCGCGTGATACATGCAAAGAAAACTAAAGCCCAAAATAATATGAGATCCATAGTAGCATAACATCATTAAAGTAGATCATTCTTCTTCGATGAACGGAATATGTCAAAATGGCTGACACATAAAATTGTTAACAAAGATTTTATTTGCTTTGAGACTGCCCGCCACGGTGATTATACAGAAAATAGTTTAGTTCAAATTCACGGTTCAATTAAACCTAATTGATGAATCGAAACATTATTTCCCCCCATTCGCGTATAGGAATAAAAAGGTCGAGAAGAACGACAGATGTACACCCGTCTTTCGATTAATTTTCGTGTAAAATAGCGAATACTTACCGATAAATATAAAATAGAGATAAAACGCAAAACACACAGACTAGTTTTCCGCCGAGAAGTGTCGATTGTCAAATCCTCATGTGTATTTTTGTTTTCATTAAAACGCATTTCTAAGACGTTTCCGCGATTTGAATTGGTTTAGATTTATTTTATTTGGGCGTGGTGTACATATATCCATGACACCTTGAATCATGGCGTTTTCGGTCCATACCCGTTAACTGTTCAGTATAGCTCCAGTAAAACATTGCAGAACGTCAAACTTTCCGAATACAATCATCAGATACGACGTTCAGTAGCTCGCCGTCGCGCATAAAAAGTTTCCGCGTCCGCCATCGAAATTCCTCATTCGTAAGACAATCTGGTCTGTACTCGCAAACAAAGGGATCATCTGGAGATCACGATGGTTGTACGATGTTACTATTTTGAGGCATTTCTATTACATTTGTAAGATCAAACTCAAAACCAGAATTGATAATTATTTTTTTTACCGATTTTAACTAAGTTTGCATAACCAACCGAACAAACGACAATTGAATAAATTCATTTAGGTAAATTTGATCTGCTGTATATCATACCTCAATCATATGGTATTATTTTGAATCAATTTGCAAAGTTATATTCTGGGAGTGTATTCTGGTTATTAAATTGAATATCGCTGACATATGGAACTTGTGTTTTCACTTCTCTGATTTGCTTGGAATGGTTTTGGCCATGGCTTATTTTGCCATGCGAGGTTTTTGTTTCTTTAAGATAAACTTCTGTAATAGCTGAAATCATCTACTCACCAGAACTCGTCTGTATATTAGGAGATTGAATTTTCTATAAGATTTCAGACTTCGTACGAAGCCGCAGTTGGCATCCAAACCGATATATATAAAATAGAGATTAAAAGCCAAAGCATAGAGACTAGTATCACACAGAGAAAATAAGTATCGATTGCCAAATTCTGATGATGGTCAAGTGTTGTTTTGTTTTTGTTTTTTTACTATCATTATTAAAACGTATTTCTAAGTCGTTTCCATGATTTGGATTGTTTGAGTAGGAGTGTTCATTCGAACACCATAGAAGCCCCCCGTTCTTACATACATGCTCAAACAGATGAAATAGCAAACGTCAGATCCGACATTTAATATTGAACCGTCGTCCATAAAAGAACTTAAGCGTCAAAAATCGAAAGACCTATTTCGTATGACAGCACCAATTCCAAATGTGTATGAAATAAAAATGTTTCAATCATGTCAGCAAGACCTGAAGATGTTCTTTACATAAAATCCCAATTACCAAGATTTGGGCTGATTGGTACCATGAGAAGGTGTAATGGCTAATGATCTTTTTTAATTGGAGTGTGAAATACATGATGGACCTCCGGGATAAGATAACTGTTCCCGGACGTGACCTATT
>JAVTVY010052015.1:0-26939 GCA_036873755.1 Hanleya hanleyi | reverse complement strand
TTCCAAGTTCAAATTATCGCGATAATACATACGTAGCAAGACTTCAAACATACGTTCCTGCTGTTAATCTTTAGAATAAAATCCATCTCTAGACGCTCTCTCAGGCCATCAATTTAAACGGCAATATCAAAAATCTTCTGCAGACGATAGGGGGAAACCCCCCTCTCGGACTCTTTCCCCCCTTCGGTCGCTATGTTCCCTCATACTTGGCCGCTTCACTCCCTCGTATGTTGTGGACCCCGATTTTTTTTTCTGGCGGAATCCCTGCTCATTGAAAATAGCTGACTACAGATAGCTCAACAGCCCGCAGCCGTCTGAACTCTCGTACCTGCCCTTTATTTAAAATGCTGCTAAAATTAATTCTAAAGGGGATGAAGGTAAGACATGACAGTTATTTGCCTGGTTCATAAATCTGTTCTGGGCTATGGTTTCAATTTAATGGGTTGAATTTATACTCCATCTACTCTAACAAATGAAAGTAAATAATACATGTACCATACTTCGATTATATTTCGTTTAGAATTTTGAAGTACGGTATCACTTACATTTGTGTGATGATTTTCCTATTATACAGCTGGTTCACTTATTCATGATGCACTCAGCAAACTGTACGATGTTGATCGTAAAGAGGAAATTGCGGGCCAGATTCGTGAAATGCTCACTGATGAAGACTCCCCAGAAAAAGTCCACCTCATGTCCCAGTATCTAGACTTGTTGGAGACGGACATTGAGGCTGAAGAGAGATACGAAAATGAGGATTGGTTTGATGGTAAGTTCAGTTTGTAAGAGTATATAATATTTTATTGATCAATTTGATTTTGCTGTTCAGTATACACTGTGGCAATAGGCCGCTGTTAATTAATTGTTTGTTTCTCGTAACCTTGCTTGCAAAAATACACATGCTGAGTGCGATAAAATTTTATTACCTTGCAAACCAATTGTGTACAAATATGAAGAAAATGAGCCAGTTTTACTCATGAAAATGTAAATCCGTCATGGATTTTAATTATTTGCCCTCAAAATATAGATGAGGGCTGGTTATGGGAAAGGAACCATTAATTATCATCGGCCTTAACATCTGGCATGGTACAGTAGCTTAGCCCACACAGGGTTTGTGTATGATACAGTAACTGTGCCCACAAAGGCTTCATGTACGATGCAGTAGCTGTGCCCACACAGGGTTCATGTATGAAACAGTAGCTGTGCCCACACAGGGTTCATGTATGATACAGTAGCTGTGCCCACACAGGGGTCTCCATGATACAGTAGCTGTGCCTACACAGGGTTCAAGTATGATATAGTAGCTGTGCCCACACAGGGGTCTCCATGATACAGTAACTGTGCCCACATCGGGTTCGTGTATGAAACAGTAGCTGTGCCCACACACAGCTGTGCCCGCTGCAGATCGAGAGGGGTAGATACTTAAGGCCTAAACCACCCAGATGTGACAGACTTTGTACACATTGTAATATGGTAGAATCTGAGCTACACTTTTTACTTGAGTGTAGGCGTCACCTTGATAGAAGAATGGTTTTATTTTCCAAGTTACAGAATGTATCCCCAGGTATACAATCTATGAACAATGATGCCATGTTTATATATCTAATGCGATCGAAGAATCCAGTTATTGTCCAAGCTCTAGCAGTGTATACAGCGGAGTGCTTCTCTACTTATACTGATCGCATAGTCAACCAACGTTAACTGACGAGTAATAATCATTTGGTTTATAATATACCCTTCTTGTCACTGACTTGAGTCTTAATGTACAGGTATCATCAGTGCAGAGCTCTTGAATACATTTGCTCGTTATCAGGGAGTAGCATCTGTTTCTCTATAATATACTATACACAGTACATCTGTATCTGTCATTACATACTAGACAGGTTAATATTTCATATAGATTTGTATCTACGGACCTTGCTGTTACTACTACTGTTATGTTTTTGTCTTGTGTGTAATTGCCTTTGGCCCTCTGTGGCATATCTGTGCAAATAAATGATTCTGATTCTGTATGATACAGTAGCTGTGCCCACACAGGGGTCTCCATGATACAGTAGCTGTGCCTACACAGGGTTCTCTATGATACAATAGCTGTGCCCACACAGGTTTTGTGCAGGATACAGTAGCTGTGCCCACACAGGGTTCATGTATGATACAGTAACTGTGCCCACACAGGGTTCATGTATGATACAGTAGCTGTGCCCACACAGGGTTCATGTATGATACAGTAACTGTGCCCACACTGGGTTCATGTATGATAGTACACTAGCTGTGCCCACAAAGGGTTCATGTACGATGCAGTAGCTGTGCCCACACAGGGTTCATGTATGATACAGTAACTGTGCCCACACTGGGTTCATGTATGATACAGTAGCTGTGCCCACAAAGGGTTCATGTACGATGCAGTAGCTGTGCCCACACTGGGTTCATGTATGATACAGTAACTGTGCCCACACTGGGTT
The DNA here is from genome assembly GCA_036873755.1 of Hanleya hanleyi. NCBI lineage: Eukaryota > Metazoa > Mollusca > Polyplacophora > Lepidopleurida > Hanleyidae > Hanleya > Hanleya hanleyi. Next base: position 24,477 of record JAVTVY010052015.1, on the reverse strand, counting down.
CATGTATGATACAGTAACTGTTCCCACACATGGTTAATGTACGATGCAGTAGCTATGCCCACACAGGGTTCTTGTATGATACAGTAGCTGTGCCCACACAGGGTTCATGTATGATACAGTAGCTGTGCCCACACAGGGTTCATGTATGATACAGTAGCTGTGCCCACACAGGGTTCATGTATGATACAGTAGCTGTGCCCACAAAGGGTTCATGTATGATGCAGTAGCTGTGCCCACACATGGTTCATGTATGATACAGTAACTGTGCCCACACTGGGTTCATGTATGATACAGTAACTGCCCACACATGGTTCATGTACGATGCAGTAGCTGTGCCCACACAGGGTTCATGTATGATACAGTAGCTGTGCCCACACAGGGTTCATGTATGATACAGTAACTGTGCCCACACATGGTTCATGTACGATGCAGTAGCTGTGCCCACAAAGGGTTCATGTATGATACAGTAGCTGTGCCCACACTGGGTTCATGTATGATACAGTAGCTGTGCCCACAAAGGGTTCATGTATGATACAGTAGCTGTGCACACACAGGGTTCATGTATGATACAGTAGCTGTGCCCACAAAGGGTTCATGTATGATACAGTAGCTGTGCCCACAAAGGGTTCATGTACAATGCAGTAGCTGTGCCCACACAGGGTTCATGTATGATACAGTAACTGTGCCCACACTAGGTTCATGTATGATACAGTAGCTGTGCCCACAAAGGGTTCATGTATGCAGGGCTCGCTTTAGAGCATGAGAAATCCAAGATGACCTGCAATTGCAAAATTTGACCTGCATTTTTTTAATAAGATTTTCGAAATTCTTTGATGGACCACCCGTTTATGTGGTTCTGCCTTCGAATGTGTGATCACGCAATCTTTTTTGATTGTACGAGTGCCGCTAATCCAAGCTTGTTGAAAATTTCTCACCGTTTGAATTTGCCGTTCGTACTTCGAACACAGCGAGCAGTTCATTTCTGTCACAATATCATGTCCGGTTTTTTTCTCCTTTTTCGTAATGTTGAGCCAGTCGTTAAACCCCCACGATCGTACAGTTGATACTTTTGCCATCACACAATTTATTTCATTATTTGGCAGCCCGGCAAATTAATCTGTCAGTTCATTTTGGCCAGTCTCTCGGCAACGAACGAACGGAAATAGGATTCCTAGAACAGCGGCGCACGCATGCGTAAGGACAGTAAAGGGAGACAACAGTTCTCTATTTCCAAGTAAAATGCGCGAGTAGACTCCCCTGAACATATTTACTTTTGCCATCGATCTGAACTCGACCACGACGATGTATTTTGTGTTGAAAAAGATGAAAAGTTTTCTACCTTTTGGACATGCCGTCGACGAAAATGATCTCCAGAATATCCACTGAACAGAAGATAATAACAATTTCTGCCACAGAAATTATGCCCTGCAATTTTTTTTTTTTTTTTTTTTTTTGCAGGCGAATTTTCACATGGCCTGCAATAATTGTTGGTAAATTTCTATTGAGAAACTCACTTGTGATCCCCCATGACTATGCATTGCCATGCTTGACATGCTATCCTGATGACCAATCAATATTGATGACTCGTGTTCTACTGTGTTTTGTAGGTTTAGGAAAGAAGTACAATAGTAAGAGTGAGGTACTCCGACAATTGGCACAGACCCGTGTCCGCAGCTACTACAACACGGTAAGTTACATTTATTATGGTTATTTACTTAATTTAATTTTTCCAACTCCCCAAAAAATGTACAAGCTACATTGTAAGGAGACCAGGGGCGTATACAGGCCAATTTTTATACCGTTTAACGGTGCCCAAATTAAATGGTCGCGGAAAATGCCCCAAATAAATGTGTCAAAAAAGCCCAAATTAAAGGACAAGAAAAAAGTTATACACGAGAAATTGAACAAAATTCAAAGAAATAAATACGTACTGAAGTTATTGGGTTCGTTTTGAACATAAGTTTAGCTCTATCTGCTTGGTGGTCGTCCTAGAAAGTATATCAGAGCCTGATGAATGCATGTGGTTGTTGTTGAATAATAGCGGACATGACGCTTTTGTGATACCTTGTTCATATGAACCGTCCTCTCAGGGACGCTTTCGATTATCCGGCGATCCGTACATAAGCCGAGTGCGGCAAATTCTGTTCGTTTATCCTCTCCATAGTGTCGCCGGCATCGTCGAATAATCGAAAGAGCCCTTAGTGTCGGGCATCCGGGCCTCGTTTTGAGTTCACGAAGACTTCGTTTGACAGTTGGTCAAAATGCCTCGTGGAAGACCACAAACGACGGGAAAATTTCACAACAAAACAAGCGCGAACTACGTCCATGGGCACAAACGAACAGTTCACCTTCTAAAGGCCACGGGGGGAGGGATGACACGATTTATAACGGTGGCGAAACGTCAAAAGTCTCAACCGGATGATGGTAAGAAAATTTCACCATGCTACGAGGTGACATATCAAGGGAGATAAACCTGTCAAGCCATAATTTTTTTTTTGTATAGATCGATAAAACAAGAGTTTATTTAATGACGTCGAGTTGGATCTGGACTGTTTTCATAAACGTTTAACTATGACAATGGCTAAGTAACACTGTAACCCAAATATATTCTAGTAATTTATTTTAATAAAAATAAAACAGTATTAGACAGTTTTAAGGTAACAATACTTATTAATGAACTATTTTCAGAAGACAATCCATTGTCACTACCTGGACAAGACTGAAGTTTAAAAGTAATAAATATTATCGAAACCAATGATTATAATTTTTCCATTCATTTTTTCAGCTCTGGCCTATGAAACCTTATTCTGAATATTTTTTACAAATAAATGGCCTCTTAATATTGCATCTGAGATCGAGAAGTCAACCGTCACTGCGGTAAAACAGCTTTCTGGCAGACCCCCGCTAGTAAAGGGTGCCCAAATTAAAAAGCTGTATTTGCCCCTGGAGACTAGATCTCATATTAGTAGTTACAACTATTTCCTTGCTTGACTAAAAAAAAACAATATCTGGGTGTGTAGTACATGAATGCACCCTAAAGACATGTACAATTTTTGGGTAGTGTCCGCTATAAAAAAATTGAGGTCAAAGGTCACTTTGGCCCTGAATCGGGAAAAATCTCCAAAACTAAAAAGAAAAATATATTTGAGTCCACTGTGAGAAATGATCTACCCGGTACTGAAATTGAGGAAAACGTCATTCTTGTCCCCAAAACTGGAAATTATTGTAAACTGTTCCTGTGATATTACTCAAGGATGTGACTCTATCGCCATTTCAATTTTTTGCAACTGCAGCATCTGCGCAGCTTTTCATGAACTTCCTGTTTGTATCAAATCCAAAGTTTTTAACGTTGGAGAGATAGGCCGAGTGTTGGTAAACAGTTGATATTTTGTGCAACTGTATGTAAAATCAATAAAAAATCTCATGGACTATCGCCAGATGAGCTAAAGAATGACTCCAGATATTTATTTACCCGGGAAAAAATTCAGTTCCACCGAAAAAGTACTTTTCCCGAGATATGACCCCCTTTTAACCTGGCCAGAATGCGGTCGTTGGTGCAATTGACCTTTCGTGACCTCTCCTTGTGCGCATACCCAGTTATCCTAGATTTGTAATAGCGATCTCGACTATTATGATCAAACTTCTGAAATACCTCAAGCTTATGGCAAACAAGAAACTTATTGAGGTGTAGAGGTCAAGGTCATTCACTGGTGATAAACAAACAGCTGGAAACCATTGAAAACCACATTCTTGTGAGTTGATGCTGATGCTTTAGTGGGAAGCGATGTATCGGATACCCATATTGAGGTCAAAAGGTCAAGGTCACTGACCACCATTGAAAAACAAAAGAATTGCAGATTTTGTTTTAGTGATGCAGTCCATGGTGCCAATTAGGCTCTTGTTATTTCTGTTTTGAGAATGAGCACAGGTCATGCATGCACATGCAACCCTCTACCCTACCATAATAGGCCTGAAACCTGATGACGTTATATCCCACTTCTTTTCCTTGATGCTGTGTAGGCCCCCAACATCCATGACAGTTAAATGGCAGGTGGGGATCGTAATACAATTCAATTAGCCTGTCACCTCCCTCATGTAACATGACATCAACTTAATTTCCAGCACGAGATCCCTGGGCTGGAACAGTCGGAAGAGAAAGCTTTAATTTTGGTGTATCGGTTTACATACAGGACTTCACGCATTGTGGTACATTGACTGCGTTGACAGTTTAATTGGTTTCGTGTTACATAAGCGATGCTAGATTTCTGGATAAGTGACCCCCTGTTATGCAGATGAATGAATGCACAATTGATCACTTGATTGAAAGAGATCTAATACGTCATCAGGGTTCAGGTCCATTGCCCCGTCAAAATCAGTGCTGTAACTTAACTTTTTGGACAGCCTGCAGTCAGGGCATGCTCCAGCTTAAATCAGCCTTCCTGCATTGAAGACTGCTTGCCCGCTACAGACATCCTACTTACCCGGTCCTTATCTGTCGGGTCAGGCTTTACACTCTCGTATAAACGACATAAGGTACACACAATAACGTTTTGGCCGTCTAAGGCTTCGATTTCCTCCGACCATGGAAATTCATCTTACAATCTATTATGCTCAGACGATGTCGCACCGTTTGTTTGTTTGTTTGCTGACGAAAAGTTCGTCAGAAACCTGTGCATTTAGCACAAAATAGCGGCCGATAACAAACTATGTGCTCTCTCCACGTAGCAGCTTTTATCGCAAGATTGTATACAATTGAGCTATCCCTTGTCGATAATCGAATCGTGAAGAATATATCATTGGATGTGTAGAATGGTGGGAGCTCTCCTATGTGGAGGTGAATTTCTCATAACATAAGCGATGATAACGGTATGAAAATTTATTGTTGACGCGGACGTCCAATAAATAATAGACAAACAAGTCATAACAAAGTGCATGCCCGCACAGGCAAGCGTATCGAAAGTACTGCATGCCCGCCACTTTTTTTTGCCTGCATTTGCATCCGGGCAGGCGTTAAAGTTACAGCACTGAAAATGTATGTGAAATGCCGGACTAAACTTGGAGCTGTACTGGAGAACAAGAGATACACACTCAGGGGTTATTCTAGCCCAAAATCTTTCATCTACTCAATTTGAGAATTTCACAAAACTCAATTTTTCGGCGCGCCGCCAATAATCGAAAAAACTCAATATTTCCATGGTTTTCATGGTGGCTCAGAAACTCAATTATGCAAATATTTTCATAGGGATAACTGAAAACAAATTTCAAACCCACAGTTGAAAATTACACATCCATTATACACGTCCGCCTTCATTTCAAGCCTGCGAATAATTTTTTCACTGGTGACCGACACTTTGGCAGGCATCAATAACTTAGTATCTAACATTTGGAATGTGTTGCCCTGACAAAGATAGTATCTGGCTTCGTACTCAGTACTACAAAAGGTAGCTGTTTTTTTCCAGGAATAGTTGTTTATAATTGTTAGCTAACATGAAATAAATATGACTGCATGATTAACTTTGTCGAATTTCTGTATACAAGATGTAGTTTTTGCCTAGAACAAGAAAAAACAATACGATGTTTATCAAGTATTCTGTTTGAAAATCCAATCAAATGGTACTATGCCTTTCAGTTATACTTAAAAGAGAATCAACAACCCAAGATTGTTGATTTTATGACCGTGAAAATGGTAATTTTTCATTGAGAGGAGATCGTCAGATACATTTCGTTGTTGTTGTTGCAAAGCCCGAGCCACTCAATTTCCGTGTCTAATTTCTTTGCCACGGTTTTGCAGTTCATTATAGTCATTGCAGTCAAAGCATTCTTATATTTTGTACATTAATGTCTATTGTGCACAAGTTTTATTCTGTTTCGAGTGGTAGCTAGCTGTAAAATACCAGATCAACATCGTTTGAAGCAACAATTTCTGCCTGGCAAACGATCCTGTCAGAGTGAATCTTGCAGCGCATTTACTGATGATGTCAGCAATATTGCGAAGATGGTATTTGGCAATCTTCTTAACGCTATATTTCATTGGATGATAATGAACTGCCTGTTCAATGAATGAGCGCGATACTGCCCAACACTCCCCTATCAAAGGTTCTCCTAGCACCATTCGTTCAAATTGTCAGTATCACCTTTGTGTGGAGAGTCACAGTGCGCCAGTAAACAACAACAACGGAAACAGACGTCGGATCGCGAACTCGGACAAGATTCAAGGATTAAAATAAGTTTATTTAGATATAAATACACAATGATATGGGCGAGGAAATATCAGTAAAACTCAAAAAATAAATATTTTGAAATCGAAAATTTAAATAAACTGAATTTGTCAAGGGAAAACTCAATTTACAAAAATCCTCTAAAACTCAATTTTCAAAATTTCTCATCGGGATTACCACGATGAGAAATTGGCTAGAAAACCCCCTGCACACTCCCCATCCCCTTCCACACTTTGGTATATGGTAAATAGTATTTCTATTGTTATGAATAATTTCTTTTTCTTATACAGGCCAAAGATCAAGTGGACAAAGAGTGTAAAGGGGGACATAAGGAAGATATCATTGATTTATTAGATCAGTTGTCAGGGAGATTAAGAAAACATGATTATCATGGTAACTACTTTGTGCGCACTGCCCCGGCCAAAGACCGGATATGTGACAAACAGGGCTGGTTTAAATGTGAAGGACCATTTGACCAAAAGTCATGTGATAAATTCCACCGCATCAACCCCTACGCTTCTAAAGGCTATAGACAGCTGTTTGGTCTCTGGAACCTGGATCACATGTGAGTTACCCCTTGGCAACCAATAACAGGGACTGGTTTGGATGGCCACTGTAGTAAACCCCTTTCCATGTCTGGGTGCCATCTAAACAGTTATTTGCTTAGGAGGGATTTATTATGGTAATTTCTCTTATTCATTGAACTATTTAATTCCCTGTGTGCGATACTGAGTTCAACGTGAAATCTCTCTCTTTGTGAGATACCCTATTATATTTGTTAATAGTTTAGTCCATGAAATCTAAAATATGTCAAGAGAACAACAATCAAACTACAGCAAATTTTCATGTTATTGGGTATATTTTCATATTTATTGCATGTCAAATATTTTTAAAAGGCTGAGCGAAGAAATGTGGTTTGTCCAGTGGTTCATTTGTCCAGATGTTAATTTATTCAGATGTTAATTTATTCAGATGTGGATTAATTCAGATGTTGGATTATGTGGATGTTAATTTATTCAGATGTCAGTTCAAGTCGTTTTCACTATTTAATGAGCCACTTGTATTATTAGACAATGTTGAATTGATGTGTGAATGTTGTTGTCATTGCAGAATAGAGAAATCCAGGGAGGTAATCCCAGCCTTGATGGAAGCTGCGGAACACAAGCCCAAAAACAAGGATCTCAACTGGGAGTATGTCTACAGACTGCTGTTCACGAGGGACAATCTCAAACTCGTACAAGTTGGCTGTCACAAGAAAGCGGCAAGGGCAGAAAATAAATGCAAACGTGAAGATTTTTACTCGTAATAATGTATTTCATGTTGAAAAAAGGATATACTTACTTAGGTCTGTTCCAGAAAAAGATACATGGGGTGGGGGAAAGACAAAATGTTCTTACCCCAACCACCCATATAGTTAATACCATATATCCTACCTTCCTAATGTTAAATGTCTGAATACCACCCACCAAGCATATACCATAGAACTGAATAATCTCATCCCCCTTCCCATGTATTTTTTTTCTGGAACAGCCCTTACAGACTGGTGTCCTTTGTACTTCAGTTCTTAATGTCAGATTGTACAACAGAAGTATTGATTTGAACTATTATATCGAAGCTATTCAATCTGTGTTGGACCAACAATGTCATCACGAGTATAACACAGAACACCAGCTATCCTGGTTGATCCATTCAGTCCCATATTCCTTGAATTCAGTTTACAGAATGAAAACACTGGTAGGACTGTTTTCTTATAAAACTACAGGTGCACTGATAAACATGTATGCAATATATGTGGTAATTAACCTATGTGATATAGCAAACATTTCCTCATACCCAGGTGAATGCAAATTTGATTTATTTTTATATGAATAGTGTAAATTGTGGAGTATAATTACAGAAACAAAGTTTCTAGGCAGTCAACAAAGAATGATCACACATTGTTGAAATATATTCCTAAAATTATATACAATAATTTATGTAAACTGTTCACAAAAGATATCTTTCACTACAGCCTCCAATGTTTTCTTTTTTTCTTCTTTTTTTTGCAAACTTATGCAGCCCATTTGCCATCTCCTTTAAAAAGGCTGTAAATCCACTAATAGCATAATTCATGTTTACTGTTTGCAACCAGAATGTTACAAATAATGTTGTTTCACTATTCAGTTATTTGAGGATAACACATGCTTGGTAAACGCATCTTCACCACGTCAAGGTTTCTATTTGTGAGCCAAAGGCGAACCCTTGACCAACTTGCATAGCAAACCGTGTTCCGCCCACACTGATGGTAAAATACGTTTGGGTTTTACTTTCGCTGCTGAACTATTCGCTGATACCGAATGTAAAATATTTAATCCAAGCACGCATAACCATAAAATATTAATGGATAGACCAGTGGAATTTTATAGAAATTCGTGCGTTTCAACCCAATTCAAGTCCTTAAGTGGGAAGGTGAGGTCGGATACACTGACATCGCGGACCGCCTTTAAAGCTTCGGTGTTTTCTATATTTGCCTGGCTTGTTGGATGTTTGATGGTAGATGAATGGAGATGAACAGGTTTATTTTCTCTTCAAATATGTTTCCTTATATTTATTAATGTTCATGGTTGTTGAAAAGGTGCATGTTCTTCTGCCACTGGGTATCGCACAAGCTATGGTGTTTTCGAATCTGTTGTCACGGTCGCCATGGTCGCGGTGCTTAAGTGATCTGATTGGTCAATATGTGCAGGATGCCGCTGTGTTTCGTTGATCGCGATACATTGCCCAAGCGTACCAGGGGCTATATCTAGGTTAGAGATACCCCTGGTTTTAGCGAGGATGGGTAAACGTGGCAACTATTAATGCTGGATGGGTGACCATTGTGCAGGAATCATCTCTTAACTCTAGAATATCCCACTAAATCTTCAGCAATAAAATGCAGGCAATCATCTTGCCTCAACATATTTAGTGCTGGCCATTTTGATGCTTTAGTCTGAGGACCTGGGTTCACAGTTGGTTTCTGTCATTCTGTTTATGACTTGCAGCATACGTCCAGGTTTGTAGTCATTATGTAACAGCACCGTTACATCGGCGGGCGTATTTTTATGCATTGAGAGACGTGCTGATCAAACGAGAAGGGAATTTCATCGTTACTGGCGGATTCCCAAATGGCATTCCTCTTAGTTCGAAATCAAAGCATGGATGACACATCTAAATATACAGTATTCTTGTAAAGGTCGCGACATGGCATGTGAACCCAGGTTAAACAGTGAAAGGGTTAATTCTGACACAAGAATCGTCCATCCTGGACTAGTATATGTATATTTCTGAGGAATTGTTCTCCTAAATATATTTGGATATTAACACAGCATTTTGTGAATTATATTACTCTGATTTCCTGAAAATACTGCTCCAGTAAAGCAACCTGTGTGTATTTAACAGTTAAACATCCCATAAGCAGGGCAAGACAGTTTTAAGATTCAAAGCTTGGGGCAGAAATTTTATGACCGCAAAAAGAGCTTCAGTGCAAGAATGCAGATATGATAGATGTATCTGTGTTCAAGTAGAACTAATGATCTTAGTTATGATGTGTCCAGGAAATCACAGCTTTTGTCCAATCTTGTCATCTGGTGATATTGAACATTTATTTCATTCTTTTACAGGGCTTCGTGTTTAGCGCGAGTGATAGCTCACCTGCACGCAAACACTCATGTAAATTCATGTCACGAGAGTGATTTTAGCTCACATAAAACTGTCACATTTTATATTGTATTATATTGCAATCACTCGCTTGAATACCCTCTCCTAAATATTTTGACGTGAGCTATTTTTAGCTCGCGCACTAATTCTAAACACGAAGCCCTGCTTTTACCTGTTGAATGTTAAGGATATGACATGAACAGCGGACTGTGATCTTTTGATCAACCCTGCTAAACAACTTTTACGCAATAATTGTTTTTAATTTAATATTACAAACAATTTTTACCACAGACTTTTTAACCTGCTCCATGAATGTGTTTATTGATGAAATATTCCTATTATTTTTATTACTGGAAACATGAAATGATTTTAATAAACGTATGAACATTTCAACATTTTATTCTACATTTATTGATATTATTATCCAATTAAGTTTTGGATAACACTTAGTTGGTTACTAGCTACTGTGCTGAATATTCATAATTCTATGGAGAAAAATGTTCTATAATTTTGTTTGTTGTCCCAATACCATTTTATTATTATACTGCATAAAAAGCTACTGCTGTTTTTCTAGCAGTATTTCTCATAGTTTTTGTGGATGCAAGCTGGGGAAAAAGCACCTGAACAAATCTGTCGACATACATCGTTCATGCAAGATTCCTATTAGGGCATGTCAGAGATGTTGTCTCCAATATCATGGTGCCCAAACTCAGGGATTCTATCATTTTATTGTCTTCAAAAGATTTATTTTACATGCATATCCATGTATAGTTTTGAATGTAAAGCAAAAACAATTGTATGATGATGGAGAAGGCAGTACAACTGACATGTTCTTCATTCCTGTTTGAGACGTATATAAAATATATATGTAAGGTTTTCATTCATTGTATGAGAAGAGGAAATAAAATGTTTGAGACAACATTTCAACCCCTGTGTTTCTGTATGATTTGATCATATGTAGCCACCTGCTCACTGGGCCAAGACTCGCATGTTTTTACCCCTCGGCCATGGGGTATTGTCGTCGTCTTGTTCGTCCGTACGTCCATATGTGAGCGAGATAGCCGGAAAACGGTTGCCCTGATGAATTCCAAATTTGGTATGCTTATTTACCAAGTCAAGGACCAGAAGCCTATTGAATTGGGACCTGATTGGGTGGAAACCTTGGCGGCCATCTGTAATTTTATGCAAAATGGATAATGATCCATATCTCGGAAACCGTTCAACTGTTCAATACGGAAGTTGGTATACATCATCGATACATCAAGCAACTTTCAATGAATTACCAAACTGGCTTTTCTGATTAGCTGGAAACCCTGGAGGCCATCTTTAATTTATGCGAAATCGATAATTATACATATCTCTGTTACCATTCAATTGTTTTATATGAAATTTGGTATACATCATCGATACATCCAGATACTTTGAATCGGGACCTGACTGACCGAAAAACTTTGGCGGCCATCTTTAATTTATGCAAATACATGTACAAAACATGCCGGATACTATTATGGTATACATTTCAGTTAACCCATGAACACTAATCATACCCTGATTTCAGATAATTAGGCATGATGTGTACGGTAATTATAGTGACTGATATGTACCTAAAGCTTCATTATGTAAGCAGACTGATAATTAAAGATGTAATCAGCCTCAAATCTAGACTGAAATCGATGTAGCTCAAACTCAGCGAAAGTGACAAATGTTACAACTGGTACAAAATGAAGCACATTTGACCACAAAAACCTAAACTTGTTTCTACCATTCACGAGAAAATGGAAGGAATTGATATTTAAAAATAAACAGCATGGCATGCCGATTACTTTTCAATGGCCGTGTCAACAAGCGTATACACGTGTGGTACATTCTACCAACGTATGCTATGCGAGATTACCGAACCTTCGGCACGAGCCATGACGTTATCCCATGGCTGCAGCGGTTCAGTATTCAGATCCGTGTGCGTCGCTACGTCACTCACACGTCACGCAGTGACGTAATTTTCCTCTCCGCGTACAACACACACTAAATGGCGAAACAGAGAATCTGTCGAAGCGGGCAGAGTTTCAAATTTCTCTGACCAGATATTCTTGCATTCGTTGTATATGGCGATCCCACTATCATCAATTATAATACATATGATGCTTTAGTAATCTTCTCTGATGAAAAACGCGCAGGGGAGAGTTTACAAAATCCATCGATTTTGAGGCTGATTACATCTTTAATTGTCCATCCCAGTCATTTGATATTAGAGAAAGTCATTGAAATTGTAAAATAACATCAAACACTTTTATAAAACTTCATAGTATATGTACAAAATAAATCTAGAAGTTGATGACATTCAATAATATGTACTGACTAAAATAAACCTAGTTATGCCCCCCCCTCTAACTAGAGGGGGGGCATATAGCGATCGCTTTGTCCGTCCGTCTGTCCGTCCGAATTTCTTGTCCGGGCAATATCTCGGTTAATATTTGATGGACAGGATCGAAACTTGCATGGAATGTGGCCAGTGGCTCGTAGTTGTGCAGCGTGGAGTTTTTTCCGAGTTCCGGTATAATTTTCAAGAGTTATGGCCCTTTTTCTGAAATCTCTGTGAATGGGACTTGTCCGGGCTGGATCTTGGTTAATATTGTATGGACAAGTATGAAATTTGCATGATATGTGGTCAATGACCCACAGTTGTGCAGCGTAAAGTTTCTCCACGTTTCGCTTATATTTTCAAGAGTTATGGCCCTTTGTTCCTGAATTCTCCGTGAATTGGGACTTGTCCGGGCTGGATCTCGGTTAATATTGTATGGACAATTATGAAATTTGCAGGATGTGTGATCAGTGCCCTGTAGTTGTGCAGCGTGAATTTTCTCCGCGTTTCGCATATATTTTCAAGAGTTATGGCCCTTTTTTCTTCAAATCTTTGTGAATTGGAACTTGTCCGGGCTGGATCTCGGTGAATATTGTATGAACAATTATGAAATTTGCAGGATATGTGATCAGTGCCCTGTAGTTGTGCAGCGTGAAGTTTCTCCACATTTCGCCTATATTTTCAAGAGTTATGGCCCTTTTTTCCTCAAATCTTTGTGAATTGGGATTTGTAGGGCTGGATCTCGGTTAATATTGTATGAACAAGTATGAAATACGCATGATAGGTGGTCAGTGACCCATAGGTGTGTAGCGTGAAGTTTCTCTGTTTTCGGTTATATTTTCAAGAGTTATGGCCCTTTGTTTAAACCTAAGTGAATGGGATATATTTATTTGTCCAAGCTGGATCTCAGTCCATAACTGATTTGAACCAGGAAAATGGCTATATTATATGTTATTCTACATTCCAAAGCAGACAACATAGGTCCTGAAGTATGAAATTGCCACAAAAACAGTGAATTGGGTACAAAATTCACTGATCGCTTCATAATTTCACCACAATATACTCCCAAGGAATGTAGGTCTCATAACCAGGTCACATTTTCGGATTTGGCGAAAGCCCTGGCGACCATCTTGCATCGAAGCATCGTATTATCACTTGTTGCTTGATATTTGGAATATGTATTATGTGAGACATGGCAAAAAAGTGACTGAAACAGAATTTTTATAATTATCCAAATTAGGCCTCCACCAACCAATAAAGAACAGAACAATGGCGGGGCAGTGTCGGATTAAAGTGGAAGGGGGGGCATACAATTGAGCAATCTCTTCCTGTGTTTATTTTAAATTTGGAACATCATTAAACCATATCTTCATACTGTAAACATGGGTTCAAATAGGAACTAAAAGACATGCTCAGTTGAACTCACCCTGCAGTGTTAAACATAGGCTATACAGCATTCCTTCTCATCATACTGGTACAGGGAGTTGACGGTCCCTTATCAATAAAATTCCCATGAATTTGGGAGAGAAAGCACATGGCCAGTAGACCCCAGATAATCAGCTAGAGGCACAAGCTGATTGATCAGATTTTTTCGGGCAATCTGTAACTTGAACTCTCTGTAGTACTGGTATGGTAACTCCCACTCAATTTTGAAAACTAAATTCAGACAAATAAAGATCTAAATGGATACAGGACTCTTAAAGAGTATGCCTGTCACATCTGGTTTCTCTGATTGGGCGGTAATCTTGGTGGCCATCTTTAATTTATGCAAAATCTTTAATGATTATCTCTGATACCATTTAAGTGTTCTATATTAAATTTGGTTTACAGCATTGATGTATGAAGAGACTTGCATTAATGAATAATCACATCAGTTCCTCTGAGTGGCGGGAAGGATGGTCGGCCATCTTTAATTTATGCAAAATCATTAATGATCTCTATCTCTGATACTGTTGTAATGCTCAATGTAAAATTTGGTATACATCATCGATGCATCAAGAGATTTATGCAATGAATACCGGTTTCTCTGATTGGATGGTAATTAACCTTAGGGGCTATTTCTAATAGCAAAATTTTTAATACTCTGTATATTTGTCACTTGACTGCTTGGTGTTCCTGACATCTTGGTTCAAATTGAATACATTATGAATGAACCCAGAGCCGAGGGGTTTTCAGATGCGCAGTTTCGTATTCAATTTGCCAGCCCAGTAGTAATAAAAGGTGATCTTCGTACCAATTTTGAGGTTGTTGGTCGTGGCGAGGTGAGGTGAGGTGACGGCTCTGACTTGATTGACCTCCCTTCCCCCATTTTTTCCATACCTCGACCCCCCCGTCCCCCCCCCCCGTAATCAACCTAATTAACCAATTAATAATGGTAACGAGCCCCTGTGAGCATGACATGGGCAATCATTCCAATCTATCTTTTTTGTTCTACCGGTGTGTTGTTTTTCATCTGTGTTTAATTTTATGGGCTTTTTTTGGGCTAGTTCAGAAGTAAACTTGCAGTTATCTGTACCTAGTCTCCTATGCCGTAACGCCACGGTCGATACAGATGAGAGAAATAACGATCAAAACGTTCCCAATTTTTCTTATATAGTTTATTTTTTCCCAAAACTTACATCATACCCACACTGGGGAACCGCATTGGGTATGTTTACAATTGAAGTATTTTCTTGTCCCATAAGAAGCCGACATTTGAGAAAGTTCAATGTTCGGCTACGGTCACTCTTGGCCGTTTGTCCTAAGCATCACGGAGCAGTCCAGTATACTGTAATGGCAACACGTTCTGGAACAGCTGTTGGTCCTGAAACGCCGACAGTCCACGTCTGTGGGATAGGTTTGCTTTTATGGACGTTACACAATAACGCCCAACAACTCCTGACTTAACGTCGTTAAGCCTTAACGCCCTAACCTAATGCCATAACGCCCTATCTTAGTGCTCTATCGTAGCGCCTGAATGCACTGTCGACCAACCGATTACACTCCCGGGTTTCGACTTCGACTGTAGTGTACCGTATAGCCCGTAGGGCATAGGGTACACCAGGGTACGGGTGTACCACACGTACTTGCGCATGCGTACGATGATGTCACTTCCGAGCCTTGAGCTCCAAGAGCTCCGGAGCTCCGCTCCACGAGATCTACCACCATCACCGGGCGTTGGCGGGCGTCCCTCCTCAGTCCATACGTATTGATTGACTAATCAACATGTCAGGTACGTGTACGTTCTGTCAGAGAACTTTCTCTCGTCATGATAGTATGCTCGGATACATTCAATGCAAACACAACCAAGATACACCACCGAGTCCCACTATAGGTCCACCAAGTGGAGTAGAGCATCCCTATACGATGATGGTGAGTGGCCCTACGGCAAGTGGAAAGACGTCCTGGGTGATGAAGTTCTTAGAGGAAGGTGTGGCAACCTCAGCTCCGACATGCGTTGTATGGTGTTATAGCCAGTGGCAGCCCGCCTACGAAATTACAAGGTTACAGAATGTGATATCGATCAAGCTTATTTCTGCGACCCCGAGCAGACCAACGTGGTAGTGCTAGATGATCTGATGAGTGCGGCCAAAGACAATTCACAAGTTGCCGACTTGTTCACCAAAGGATCCCATCATCGGAATCTGTCCATCCTCTATTTGACCCAGAATCTCTTCCCTCAAGGGAAGGCGTCCAGAGATATTGCCTTGAACTGCCAATACTTTGTGTTGTTCTCACATCCCATCGACAGAGCACAAATCCGTGTGTTTGGTAGTCGTATTTATCCTCAGAACATCGACCATTTCATGCAAGCGTTTCAAGGTGCGACAATTCGTCCGTATGGCTACGTATTAAAATTTCATACCCCCGAAGATCGCCGGTTGACAACCCACCTGTTACCCGGCGAGGGATCACCACAACGTCATATACCCCTACACAATTCACCGAGTCCGCACCTGGCAGCACCCGTTCAGTAGCAGCAACCCGCCCCATACAGCGGGTCCCCTTCATACCATCAGTCTCGGAATATCACCCAACCGTGAAGAACCAACCCAAACCCGTACAAGGGAGACTATGGCAGGATTTGTTCAAAGCTAGTATGGACGCCGAGATGGGCGAGATGTTGGCGGCCACAGGAAACAAGTTTCACAGCAAAGGGTATTCGAAAGAGGAAGCCGCAATTTTAGCCCATAACACATTGGCACCCAGACTACGACAGGCTTTAAGTCAGCAGTATGCCGACCTCATGACCCATATAAAATTGCTGGACAAGGACCCGGTCCATATGGAAATTGAAAAAACAGCGTCGATGTTGAAAATCTCGGGCATGCAATGAAAAGCGGGGAATGTCAGATCAATAAGACAAAACAAACATTTGTTCGAACGCATCGTTAAGATCAAAAGCGTCCCACTATAAATAACCCACACGACACCATTCTCCTCATTTCACCATGAGCACTACAGAGTCCACCTTGTTTGAACCCGACAACGAGGATATTCTAGCCGAAGCGTTACGTCAAGCCAGTGTCGATGCTATTATTGATACAGCGCAAGGTGGATCCACCGTGCAGCATCAACGCATGCGTTGTCATCTTATCACGCTCATAGATTGACATCCAATGGGTGACACGGGTATGTCTTACGGAAGAACTTGATGCTAAAGGTCACATACCGTACAGACATGTATCCAGATGGGTTTTCTCGACTCTCTATACTACAATCCCTCATCAGGACCTTATTGACCGTCTAACTTCATTATTAGTATCTGTGTTCAAGAAAACTGATCGTAGATATATTAATGTCGGAAGCCATAAAGCATTCTTTAGCTCTACTACATACAAGAGATATCATTCGTGGGATGTTTCCTTGTTTATAGAGTTGCATGAATTTCTCATTAAAAATGTCTATGTGAAATTTGGCAACACAATATATCAACAGCATATAGGTATTCCGATGGGTACTAATTGTGCACCCCTATTGGCTGACCTATATCTGTTCTCTTCTGAATATGACTATATGCAGGCGCTTTCAAAAACCGATCCATTCAAAGCCTGTTCCTTCTCATTCACCAAACGCTATATAGACGATCTTCTCGCTGTGGATAATCGCTATATAAATGACGTAGTGAAGGATATATATCCACCTTCACTGGATTTGAAGGAAACTACAGATAACCCTACAGGCACATCATATTTAGACCTATATCTCTATAAAAATGAAGCGGGCCCTCTCTCGCGTCGACTGTATGACAAAAGAGATGATTACAATTTCGACATCGTAAACTATCCCTTTCTGGACAGTAATATTCCAGTGGGACCTGCATATGGCATATATATATCACGCCTAGTAGCATTTGGTAGATCCTGTGTTAAGTGTGACGATTTTAATCAACGTCAGAAAACATTGTTGCAGAAACTTATAAAACAGGGCTACACCACCAAGCGCCTCCACTCAAAGTTTCACAAATTTGGCGATACATATCGCATGCTGATAGCAAAATACGAGCGTATCGTGCAAGATCTATGGCGTTACGTTTCGTAACTTGTGTCTAATTCCGCTTAACCCGGGGCTAGGGGCCGTATGAGCCCATGTACTTCAAGATCCTCATGGTACTCATATGAACAGTCACAATCAAAGTGTGACTGAGATACATCATTCTTTAGTTGACGACTTTACAACGAATATTATGGATTAAAAATACTGATCAGCGATACGGATTTGATATTTTTGGAACATCATGATGTCTTGCCGGCATCATTGAAAACTGTTGACGGCTTCTCTCTTGCAGGAAACAAGCCTATGTTTATGTATACTATGATTGTCTTTTTGAATTTGGTGCTAATACTGTTATATGGAATAGGTCTTTGGATTATGGGCGCGGATATTCTCTAATGGACGACGGCTGAATTATGAATGACAGACCAGACGCTTGTAATTCTGCTGCATAAGAAACAAATAGTACCCACTAAGGATACCAACACAACAAGCTGAGTAGCTAGCAGGTCCCCCACCAAAAAGCTTGTCTGGAAATGGGCTTCTCACACACGGGATATAATCATCATATATATTTTGTGTGATGGTAAGTTGTTGCTAGGAGTGTGGTGTTGTTGATGTGAAGGAGATATAATTGTGAAAGACAATGTTGCAAATTGTCTATGGAAGAAAGGGGACAGGGTGATCGAGAAAGATCATCCGGTGGCATAGTTGTGCCGAAAATGTTTGGGGATGGATGGAATCTAAGATCCCAAGTTTGAAGTAGACCGGTTGAATTGTTCTTGAGATATCTCGTTAAAAATATAGTCGACGGCGGCCATCTTGGTTAATGCAGTTCGGTGAAAAACAATTCCAGTCATCTTCTTATTGATGTGAAGTCACTCCCCAGATTTGAAGTCGATCGGTTTAATTGTTCTCGAGATATCATGTTCATAACAGTTTGGAGATGGATGGAATCTAAGATGGCTGACGGCGGCCATCTTGGTTATCGCAGTTTGGTGAAAATCAATTCCAGTCATCTTCTTATTGATGTGAAGTCACTTCCCAGATTTGAAGTCGATCGGTTGAATTTTTCTCGAGATATCGTGTTCATAATATTTTGGAGATGGATGGAATCTAAGATGGCTGACGGCGGCCATCTTGGATAACGCAGTTTGGTGAAAAACAATCCCAGCCATCTTCTCACTGATGTCAAGTCATCCCCCCAAGTTTGAAGTCAATCGATTGAACTGTTCTCGAGATATCGCGTTCACAACATTTTGGGGATGGGTGGAATCTAAGATGGCCGACGGCGAAAATCTTGGATAACGCAGTTTGGTGAAAAACAATCCCAGCCATCTTCTCACTGATGTCAAGTCACCCCCCAAGTTTGAAGTTGATGAGTTGAATTGTTCTCGAGATATTGCTTTCACAACATGGTTGGGAAGGACGGACGGACGGATGGGTAGCATTTCCAAGTCCCCCTCCCAATACGTGGCGGGGGACAACTATCCGTGCCCAGAATCTGCTGATCCTGCATGAGGCATTTCAAACCTTTATGGAGACCCAGCTGGAGATGCGAAATTATCTTCTTCAACCGCCAAAATAATGATGGCTGTCCAATGATGATCGACAATGCATAAGCCGTTGTGATAGGTGTTGAGACGGGTGTTGACGGGCGTTACTCTCTACAAAAGCAAGTTATACTTATTCTGAGGGTCGGCTTCTGATTGGACAAGAGCAGCCTGAGATCAGCACAATGAACTTCCGAATACACGGACAGTAGCATAAGTGAATTGTAAACACACCCATAGCAGTTCCCCCAGCGAGGATGTGCTGTGATGGAGGGGATTATAAAAGGATTGACCTGTAATTTTTGTTGTTGTTGTTCTCTTTTTGGACTAACCAATCAGAGTAGTACTTGTCACGGACTACACCCGTAGAGCTACGTATAGGCGTGCATGTGTGACATGGTCTATAAAACACCTCTCTCTTGACCCCACACCCCCATTCTTACTGTTGCAGAGCCATGATGGAGACCCATCACTATGCGACTCGCATTTTCAGCATGCGACCGTGGTTAATTCACTCACGGGTTACTGAGCAGTGGTTCGATACATGATTGGAGATGGCGACGACAACGAGGGGCGACGCCAGATCCTGAAAGAGTTCACAGAAGCGGTACTCGACAGAGTGGACTCGATGAAGAGGTGTGCTATCACCCACCATTACTGGACTATGACAGCCATCCTTGATGCGCGGGCTATGGACCACGAGCGCTCTCGCCGGAACCAGCGATGGCTCGTTGGCCTCACAATGGTCTTTGCCCTATTGACTCTGACGCTTTGGCAATGACAGTTCCTTCAGAGCCTCCATCTTCCAAAAGAGAGACGGTTAACTAAGCACAATGTTCACACACACACGCACGGATTCACAAACACACGCACATACACATACACACACAGGCATACACATGCATATGCACACACACACATGCATACACACGCAAACACGTACACACACGCGCGCGCACACATACATACACAAACGCACACTTTGCTACCACTTCTACTGCTGACGTCACACATGATGTGGATATCCCTCAAGTCGTGGTCTATACCAAGAAAACTTCACTTTGACACCTCACACGATGCATTCGAACCACGGATGGACCATCTCTACCCCAAACACCTTCCTTCACACCCCGAAAATGCCCACTTTGGCTACTAGTCCTACTGATGACGTCACCAATGACATCACAGATGACATGAACATCCTTCAAGTCGCGGTACACACCACGAGAGCTTCACTTTGACACCTCTCAAGACCCATTCGGACCACGGATGGTCCCTCTCTACCCCAAACACCCCCATGCACCCCCAGAATACCCACTTTGGCTACTACTCCTACTGATAACGTCACCAATGACGTCACAGATGACACTCAAGTCCTAGTCTACACCAAGAAAGCTTGAAGATGACACCTCACACGGATGGTGCCTCTACCCCAAACACCTTCCTTCACACCTCTAAACTTCCCGCTTTCGCTACTACTCGCCCTGAAGACGTCACCAATGACGTCACAGTTGACGTGGACATCCCTCAAGTCGTGGTCTACATCAAGGGAGCTTCACTTTAACACCTACCACGACGCATTCGAAACCAAGAATGATCCCTCTCTACCCCAAAAACCTACCTTCACACCCCCAGAATACCTACTTTGGCTACTACTACTACTGATGACGTCACCAGTGACGTCACCGATGAATCGAGAATTAAATTTCCGATCTCGGAATTAAAATTTCCGATATCGGAAATTGAAGAACTTCGCCAGGTGCCGCTGTTGAACACCACCAGGTAGTGGGCATTCAAACATGTTCCGATGCTCTTTGTTTTTGCTGAACAGATTCTGCACAATGTAGATGATGCTGAGCTGCCGATGATGACTGCCTTTGGTAAAGAGTTGGGTGATCCGCGCATCCGTCTCCACCATGAGATCATCCAGGACCACCAAGGTGTCCGGTTCCAAATCGGCCAAGTTGGGTAGGCCTTCCACGAACGTGATGTGGGGCATTGTTGCATACGCCGCTTGCCATTCTCCGTAACCCGGGCAATGGGTGGGGTAATCATGCTGTCGGCGTGTTGAAGGAGTTTCCTGATGAAGTGCGTCTTGCCGGAGCCCGTCGGCCCCAAAATGAGGCAGGTGAAAAGATGTTGCCAGCGGGGGTCCATGGTTGAAGGAGTATCTGTTGTCGTGATATCCCGCTGTTGTAAATTTGGTACGAGTGAACCGGGGTCGTCGGTTCGTCGAGCTTTGGTACCGCTGTCGATGGGTGTTCACTGCGGGGGGTGAAGGAACTGGGCCAGCCTTGCCATTTCACGAAGTGCATCATCTTGCCGTGGCGTCGCTCGGTTTTCAGGATGCATTCCACAGCCTTGCTGTGTTTTCACCACAAGCTGTAACTCTTGCTCGTAAAACGTCCCTTGCAATGGTTTCCCTTGAAGATCCTCCAGTTCATAGACTCGTGGTTGTCGGGGTAGGCGCCGTTTAATCAGGAAGTGCTCATCGCTCCAGTTGGGGAGGTAACTCTTCTCGAACTTACCCTTGACTTTACTGATGCGTACAGGGTCCCCGGCCATGGGGTACAAGATACGCCGGACTTGGGCTTCGTTGCATTGGGTAAAGGTAATGGGGCTCTCTGTATACTCCGGTGATAGGCTCGATTGTAACCAATCACAAGTTTCGGAAGAACATTGATGTACCGCCGTTTATTCTAGTACGTGAAATATTTATACATGCGGCCTTTGAATGTCCTGTTGAACCTTTCCATGACAGAAGCCTTCGTCTCATTGTAGGTGTAAAAAAAGAGTTACAAGCGTCTAGTCCGTCATTCATAATCCAGCCGTCGTCCATTAGAGAATATCTGCGTCCATAATCCAAAGGCCTATTCCATATAACAGTATTAGCACCAAATTCAAAAAGACAATCATAGTATACAAAAACATAGGCTTGTTTCCTGAGGTTCACCTTCTGAGGTTTCAGAAACTGTTGGAAGGGTCTGTTGAGAAATTCGGTGCCTTTGTCGGTTTGCAAATACAAGGGTTTGCGCCCAGTCTTTAAGATGTCCTTGAACGCCGCTATGAGATTCGCTCCCGCTTTCATCCAGATGGGTACCACCCACGCATACTTCGACAGGATATCGATGCATGTCAAGATATACCTATTCCCATCGTTGTGTTTGGCAAAGGCTCTCATATCGACCAAACCGGCTTGCCATTGGGCATCTATACCACCAACGATGACCCGGTTCATTGGAAAATGGCGGCGGGCAGTTAAGGTTCTACCACCGTTGTATATATTCTCGGTTGACCGAGCCTATCCGGGTATTCAATGGCATCGTCGTCTGCCTCCTTTATGCAGTTGATCAGTTGCTCATTGGGTTCTGCTGCCGCGTCACACAGGGCACGAGCCCAGCGCAACTGAACGGCTGGTGTAAACAGCTGGTCCGCAATAGCCACCAATAGCCACTTTCTCCAAGACTGTCCACAGATCAGGGTCTAGGGTGAAGCCTCGCGTAGGGTCCTGGTAACGCCCCAGGCGTGCGAAGAATGGTCCACGGTATACGTAGATGGTATTGTCTATCTGGATGACGTCGCCGTCGAGCTCATCGCTCAATACCCGGTTAAATTTGGTCCAGCCGTCATGGTGTTGGGTAACCGTATTTGATATGGTTTCATCGCGACCAGCAAACATCTCCACGGTCTTCCACGATGGTGACTTTATCCTTATAGACATGTAACCCCACCTGGGGTGTAAGGGGAAGGATGGCTCGTAGGACTGGTGACATGGTTGACCAGATTATGAATGACGCACACGCTGACTAATCCGCGTATATATACACCCATCAATAGCGTCATGACGTCATCCTGGAGATCACCGGATGTGACCTGTGACCGTGAACTTTGACCCAGAAGTAACATTTGACCCGGATGTGACCTTTGACCCGGATGTGACGTCAGCAGCACGTGATCCTCAGCCATGGCTCGTAGGACTGGTGACATGGTTGACCAGATTATGAATGACACACACGCTGACTGACCCGCGTATATATACACCCATCAATAGCGTCATGACGTCATCCTGGAGATCACCGGATGTGACCTGTGACCGTGAACTTTGACCCGGAAGTAACCCGGATGTGACCTTTGACCCGGATGTGACGTCTGCAGCACGTGATCCTCAGCCATGGCTCGTAGGACTGGTGACATGGTTGACCAGATTATGAATGACGCACACGCTGACTGACCCGTGTATATATACCCATCAATAGCATCATGACGTCATCCTGGACATTACCGGATGTGACCTTTGACCCGGAAGTAACCTTTGACCTTTGATGTGACCTTTGACCCGGATGTGACGTCAGCACCACGTGATCCTCAGCCACACTTTTTGAGCCACAATGCTACGGAATCGGTCTTCTTACTACTATTTAGGTCCTTCCGGGATGTTACCATAGCATAGCCAGGAATATTCCATAACATAGCCAGACATATTCCATATTAGCCATTATTTTTTCATAATATAACCAGGAATAGTCGATAATATAGTCAGAAATATTCCACACCATAGCCAGCAATATTTCATAATATAAGCAGATGTATTCCATAACATAGTCTGGAATATTCCATAATATAGCCAGAAATATTCCATACTATAACCAGGAATATTCAATAATATTGCCAGAAATATTCAATAACCAGGATTATTATACCTCACTGTTTATTCGTTTATTTTAATTGGTTGAGACACCATCACGTGATATTCCGCAATTCTCGATGTCTTATCAAAAAACAGCTCGTCAATGTGATGTCTCACGATCTTGCGCCGATATCACACGATCAAGCGCTGACGTCAAACGGCAGAGGCAATGTGACACGGTCTCGCGCAGTTATCGCTAGCTAAATAATATATAGCCCTCACGAGTATGAGGGCTATATATTATTTAGCTAAGTTATCGCCCGTGAACAGACTCTTTCGTAGCATTGTCGTATGTTGTGCTGTCATTCCCCTGTAATCACAATGGCGTATACAGCCTGAAAGCGTTTTACGTTACGTTTTCGCTGCCTTGGTTTCTCTCTTTACACTGTACGTCTGTTTGTATTGTTTATGGCTTCGGTATAATAAAACAGATATTGCATGCTGTGAGTGTGATATCACGATTTGTCAGCTGTCGAAGGTGATGTTCAACTCGTGCTCCGCACTCGTTGAACA